>JAJMBD010000058.1:0-81547 GCA_030565185.1 Scheffersomyces titani
GTCTGACAAGGCCGGTAAGGTTACCAAGGCTGCTGTCAAGGCTGGTAAGAAGTAAACTAACTAAATAGACTGAAATTTTAATATTATGTTTATTGTTGTATAGTTTATTGATGAATATAGTTCTTTGAAGTATATGTCTTAGTAATGATTACTAATGTGAAGTACGTCTTGAAGTGTACTATTGTTGTAGTCTTAGATGCAAGTACAATGATTGATGAACGTAGAGTACTGTTGAAACATAAGTTTGCAGGCGATTATATTCAAGTTTATCCAGTTCTGATGGTAAAATATCGGGGACATCATGTCTATAAAGAGTGCAGGGAGCTTGTTTTTCGGATCAACTTGGTGAATTTTTCGGTTCAATTTTATGTATAATTTTCGGCTAAACTAAATTTCATAACTTGATTCCACTTAAGGATTTAGTTTCATTAGCTACTTGAATCGTGGTGAAAGGTAGATTCAATTAGTAATCATGATATAGCATGTGAATTTGGGAAACTGATAATGGTCTTATTGCTATGAACAAGTCCTTTGAAGTAATCAGTGTAGAAAGTATAAATGCGAATACGAAATCTGAGATATTTCCAAACTAGTAGTTAGTCAATATGTCGAACAGTACAGCAGAACAACAGTTCAAGGACTTTATTTCGATCCTCGACAAGCTGATACCGAGAGACTATCTTAGTTATAGATATGTCCACTTGGAAGGAGCCACTCGTCAAAATAGTAATATCAATGGCAATGAAGCAATCGGTAACAGTAGAAAGAGACATAAAGAGAAGGAATCGGATAGAGAGCATCTTGATCATATCCCGACTTTGGCAGATACAATAGCTCATTTAAAGTTGCTAAAAGCTTTTGCCGTTTTGAGAGAGTCGATATTGGATGAGAGCACAGAACCAAGGTATTCCATTAAGGTATGGCAAGTATTTATTACGAATGCCGTAAGACGGTTTATCATCTTCATTACGGCATTGAAAGAGTATCACAGTCTTGAGCCGAATTCACTATTCGACGAAAAGAAAATATTTGAAACTTCTAGGAACCCCAGAGTTATAAGGACTTTGGATAATTTGCTTCCTCCTTTGGATGTAGTAATGGTGTGGCATGCACTCTTGTTGAATCCAAAGAGCTTCTATGACAATTGTGTCAGAAACGATATCTTGCCATTTGGAATGTTCCCCTTGCCATTGAAGAGGCTTAGTGTTGCTATAGACAACGACACCTTCGCTTACAATCCATCAGAGGAATTAAGGAACAACTACTTGGATGTGGTTTCGTCCTTTACTGTAGAATTTACCGACTTGATCTATGACATGGATAATTTTGCCATGTATGAGCAGTTGGTTTCAATTTGCTGTCCTTCTTGCGATCAAATCATCTTAAAGGATATACCGTATACCAATGATGCTTCTACCGGATTTGCAGATGATGGTTTCAAACAGAAGGTCAATTTTGGCAAATGTAGATGTCAATTCAGCGAAATCATAACGCACGAAGAATTGCGCAAGCGCCAGTTATATGCTGACATTCGAGCAAATTCACCGTTGCCAGGGTTGTATAAATATTTCTCCAACGTAATCTCTGACAAGTACTTTAGACCACGTAGTCCGGTGAACATCAACAATTTTATCAAAAAAGAATTCACCAAGTTGGCACTCAATAGCGTTGGCACCAGAACCATTGAAGATACCATTTCCCAAGCTTCAGCTGACAAGAAATATACTAACCGTATGAGAATACTACTCAGACTCTATCTACAGATGAATTTGATCAACCTAACGGTGATACGTGGGATTCCAATATGGGAAGATTTGGTAGGATGTGTTCTAAGACAAGAACGATTCGTCCAGAAGATGAACGAGATCGATTGGCTTCATTCTCCGTTAATTCAAGAAGGATTGGCAGAGTCTGTAATTCGATACAGTAGATTCTGGAAGCTATTGACATCGTATGATCATAGGATCATGTTGGTTCCGACTCTTGACATCGACCTAATTTGGCATACCCACCAATTGTCAATGTATTACTATTTCACAGATTGTCAGAGTACAGAAAGAGAAGCTGTCATAGACCACGATGACAAAGTAGAAGAAGGAAGACTAGATGACTGTTTTGAGAAGACGGCCCGCTATTACAAACTCCGTTTTAAGGACGACTACTCGCTTTGTCATTGTTGGTATTGTCTTCTGTTAAGGAGTAAGAGTCAGTCGAAATTGAAGTCAATATTTGGAAAGAAAAAAATTGATACAAAATTGACTGCAAACCAATCTAGCCCTTTATTCATGAATGGTGTAGGGATCACCCACATCAGTATTCACAATGCCATCTGTATTCCTAATACGTATGCTGAAGAAAGGAGAAAATGGATAGAAAAGAAGTATAAGGACAAGAAAACTGGCAATTCATTGCCCTGGCAGATGCCCAACCTATCAGACTACTATTTCTATCCGTACTTGTTTGTAGTACCTCCATTGGGGCCAATTTCTACGACATCATGTCAGCTCTACGATAATGGATTGTGCGCTACAGTTCGAGACTTCATGAAGAATTGTATGGGGGTTAAAGGGTGTGCCGGCGCAGGTTGTGGGGGAGATCCATTTGAACCTAATGGTTATCCACCTGACTTTAGAGCCCTCCATGATCATGATTTGCCTGTAAGTCAGGTAGGATATGGAGCTTTTTGAGAAGCTGTGTGAAAAGAGAAGTAATGCTATAGTGAATTTATCATTGTATTGTATAAAACTACTTTCTGCTTGTCGCGAACAGAATTTAGAAGTAGAATAATGACGAATTTAGAATTCTTGCTGAAGTAGAGTGTAGCTGTTGCTTATACTAGAATCCCACTAGTCTCTTCAAGTCCTGTACATATCCTATCATTGTACCTGGCAGAGAAGTATCATGGTACTGCACATGCAGTTGGTAAACATCATCAATGGCTGTAACTTGAAATTCTTCAAACCGAACTCGAAATATCTTGATTATCTAGACCAGAACTATTGTTGTATGGACGTAGACCCGAGTAGAAGCACTACACGGCGTTAACTTAGTAACTGGAAAAAGAACCACATCGTAAACTCAAAAATGGCCGATTATCTTGATAGAGGTGTACGTTTAGGTGGAGGTGAACGTGACTACAACCATGCTACTGATGGGGAGTACAAAAGGCTCCGTGCCAAAGCTGACGATTTGTACAAGAAAAGGAATCAACTCAGTCAACAGTCTCAGCTGGCATTCAAAAGCGGCGATAAACAAAAGGCTCACGAGTTGAGTGAGAAAGCCAAACAGATCGTGGATGAAGCTGAGGGCTACAATCGTCAAGCAGCAGAGTATGTGTTTCGCGAGAATAACGCAGACTCTGGCCCCGACGAAATCGACCTTCACGGCTTATATGTAAAGGAAGCCGAGTATATCTTGCAGAACAGAATTGCCAACGACATCAGAACCAACCAGTCACACTTGAGAGTTATTGTAGGAAAGGGGTTACATTCAGCTAACGGTATAGCCAAGTTGAAGCCAGCCATCGACCAGATGTGTGACGAGTGCAACTTGAAACATAAAATCGATCCACATAACACAGGAGTCTTGGTCATCGACTTGACCAACACCCAGTCTTCACAGGTTCCAAACCATTGGGGTCCTGTTTCGCAGCCACAAGCTGCTTACCATGGTTCTGGCCAGCCACAGTACCAACAGCAGCACCAAGGTGGGCAACCTGGTTTCTACCAACAACAAGGGGGCCAGGGTCAGAACTCAGATATTTCCAATATCCTTGTCAAGATATTTTGTTTCTGTGTCAAAAACCTTACCAAATAGACTTGCAGAGTGTTGCTGTATCATAGTATTGTATGCTAAGTTTGTAGTAGCTTCTATTATATGGTGATACATTTTGAAAGTATAGGACTTTACGAGTTTACATTATAGAATTTCTGGTAATTATAAATGTAATATTGCAAGAATTGTGTGACTATGCAAAAGACAAATATTTAATTGTATGGCGAACTGAATGTAGCAGCGCTACTAGAATTAATTAAGCTCCAAGCACGGAGACAATAGGAAACTAGACATATGTGGGTAAAATCGTACAAATATCATAGATATGTATCTTACAATTCTAGTCATTAGGTCTACCTACTGAACTAACAAGCACAACCACTTGAATCACTTTCCAAGTGGATGTTGATAGCATCGTTGTAGTCATCGGAAACGTCATTGCCATTAGCATCATTCAATTCTTCCTGTTGTAAAGCCATTTTGGCGATGACTTCGAAAGCCGATTCGACATTGATGCCATCTTTGGCACTGGTCTCAAACACGGGGTAGTTCAAGCCACCCAACTGGTTGTTGGTGATGTTCTGCAACTTCTTCTGCAAGGATGGAATCTTCTTGGCTTCGTCTACATCGATCTTGTTACCTATTATGATAAAAGGGAAATCCTGTGGATTGGATACATTGGATTGAACCAAAAACTCATCCTTCCACGAGGTCAAGTTGTTCAACGACTTCTCATTGGTCACATCGTAACACAACACACAGCAGTCTGCTCCTCTGTAAAAGGCTACACCTAAACTCTGGAATCGTTCCTGGCCTGCGGTATCCCAAATCTGTAAAGTCACCTGTTTATTGCCGTCAATCGAAATCTCCTTGGTAAGGAAATCGGCCCCAATGGTTGCCTTGTACTGATGAGAGAACTTGTTGTTGACAAATTGCTGCATCAAGGACGTCTTTCCCACACCTGAGTCTCCCAAGATGATCACTTTCAACAAGGTCTTCTTTCTGCTAGACATAATACTTCAAGAAAACAATAGAATACGATATAAAAGAAACAGTAAAAACTGTAGGCACGTGCGACTAGTAGTATAGAAATGTGCTTCCTTTGTAATGTGCTGTTGAAACCACTAAGTTTATAACTTAACGATCTACAAAACAGTGCTGCTAATGGTGCTGTCACTAGAGCCTGGCTCGGCTAGCACTAATATCTACATTCCATTGTATCTCCCAGAAATTGCTTGCTGAGCGAGTGTGAATATACAGGAACGAATTTAATGTTATCTACTTTATATGTAGGCCGTGATAGTCTTATACTAAGGGGCTCGAAAAAATTGGAATATTGATATTAGTGATATCAGTCTTGATCTTGGAAATGTGTCATAGAGGTAGATGTCGACTAATGCCCTATTCACACTCGTGAGGTAATCTGAAGTCTTCTCTTTTCTTTTTTGGCACGCCTTACGCAATTCTCTAGGAATTTCTTCAAAGTATTCTATTCTTAGTTTTGCAAGCTCTTCTTCTACAGTTTTATCTGAAAAAAAAGATTCTCGGAACCACTCTTTAACTATAAAATCCCCCGAAACAGAAGACTACCCCATCCCACTACATGACTCATGCCCTGACATAGCACATCTCGCAAAGATTCATGATAATCTTGCGAGCTTTATTGAGGTCACGTGCACCAACTACCTTGCAAGTACATGGCATCGCCTGAAATCCGGGCATTCCAAGTGGCAAAAAAACATGCCGAACAGGCAGTTCCGAGGTCTCAATTAGCGATGTGGGGCACTATAAAACCCCATTGGATCCTTCCAGAGTCAAGAAACATGGTGGAAATTGTTCTCTACTATCCTTACCAGCGATTTCTTACTTTCCAGTTACTACAGAAATGTCCAACCTTACTACTCTGATCCAATTGACCCAACTCAGCACTTACAAGTTGAATAACGGTCGCCATATCCCGGTCGCCGGATATGGACTTTACTTGTGTCCGGATGAACAATCGAAGAACTTGGTCTACAAAGCTTTGGAAGCTGGATATAGACACATCGACAGTGCGGTATACTACGGTAACCAAAGACTGGCCGCCGAGGGTATTGCAAAATTTCTTAAAGATCACCCGGAAGTCAAGCGTGAAGAAATCTGGTTCACAACAAAGTTAACCAATGATGCACACGGTTACGAAGAAACCAAGAAGGAGATTGCCTTCATTGCTAGTGAAGTTAAAGACTCAATTGGCTATGTCGATTTGATATTGATCCACTCGCCCAAATCCAACAAGGAAAGAAGATTGGGCACGTGGAAAGCATTGCAAGAATTCGTTTTGCACCCACTGAACGAAGTGTTGAACATCCATTCCATTGGGGTTTCCAATTACGGAGTCGATCACTTGGAAGAAATCTTCAATTGGGACGGTTTCTTAGTGAAGCCTGTGCTCAACCAATTGGAATTGCACCCATGGTTGCCACGCTTGGAATTGCGTGAATACTTGTGTAAGCATGATATTCTTGCCGAAGCCTATTCGCCATTGACCCAGGGGTACATGTTGAACGATCCAGAATTATTGGAATTAGAAAAGAAATCGGGTATCTCTAAGATCGAAATCCTCATTAAGTGGTCGTATTTGCAGGGATTTGTCGTTTTAGTCAAAACTGAGAATGAGGGAAGAATCAGTCAAAACCTCAATGTCTTACCAAAGGGAAACGACGACAAGCTTGGTGAAACTTCAAACTTGGGCAAGATCGACTTACCTCTTTCTGTATTGCATGCTCTCGACAAGCCAGATTCCCATATGGTTTTGACTTGGGATAATGATGATCCTACTCTCTACAAGGACGGTGACATTTAGAGTTGTACTACTTGAATTTAGAATAGGTTGTTACGTTTGTGTATTAATAATAGTGAGGCTTTGATATAGTTCCCATTTTTGCACCTGTAGCAATGCAGCATAAGTTGCAACCGGCCCATAAAATACTCGCTGCTAAGTCGGATAAGTTTCCCAACACGGTAACTCCGCCGTCAAATTATCCGAAATGTCAAATTTCGAATACCATTCCTCAATCGTTACGAGCTGCTCTAACAAACTGGACCCCTATAATTACCACCACAAATCACCAGCTGGCATGCAATTGTGGGGTTGTTGGATTAGCCTTTGGTGTAGCTACAGATAATAATATGTAAATGCCACTATGGGGCAAAATTGCAAGGCGAAAATCACCATTGTATGGCATCAGATTTCGTAAGAGCCACACACTAATGAAATCTGGGGAAGTATAAATATGTGCGTGCCTCCACGATATAATCAAGTGGCGAAATCATTGATATTCGTATTTTGAATTCTGATTTTGATTTGCTCTTATTTGAATTTGAATCTCTTGCACTTTCACTATAGCTATCCATTGAAATTGATATAAAATGTCTCCTGTTATCAGCTCTGCTCCGATCACCAAGCACACCAAACTCAAATTGAACAATGGCACAGAAATTCCTGTTGCAGGATTCGGAGTTTATCAGGTCGAGGTTGATAGCGCAGCTGATTTGGTATACCAGGCACTAGCTGCTGGTTACAGGCATATCGATTCCGCTGTTGGATACCAAAACCAAAAGGAATCTGCCCAAGGAATTGCCAATTTCTTGAAGGACCATCCTGAGGTAAAACGTCTGGACGTTTACTTTACCACCAAGATCTCCAATCAGGCTCACGGTTATGATAAGACCAAGAAGCAGATCCAAGAAATTGCTGACGATGTAAAGGAGTCGCTTGGGTATGTAGACTTAATATTGGTCCATTCGCCTTTGTCAGACAAGAAAAGAAGATTGGAAACATGGAAAGCATTGCAGGAACATACCGAGGAAAACGACATTTTGGTTATTAAGTCAATTGGGGTCTCTAACTACGGAATTGACCACATTGAGGAGATATACAATTGGGAGGGTTACAAGGTAAAGCCAGTAGTAAATCAAGTGGAATTGCACCCATGGTTACCACGTACCGAGTTGATAAAGTGGTTGTTGAAGGAGAGCATATTGCCTGAAGCCTACTCGCCATTAACTCGCGGTGAGAAGTTTGGTGATCCAGAATTTGCAGAATTAGCCACTAAGTCAGGTATTCTGAAACCCGACATCCTTTTGAGATGGGGCTACTTACAGGGGTTCATTGTGTTAGCCAAAACTGCTCAAGTCCCAAGAATCAAACAAAATCTTGATGCCTTGCCAGACTCGGGCTCTGTAGAATTGCCTGATTATGTCGCAAAAGCTCTCCACAAGCCAGATTCGGTCGAAGTATTAACATGGGGAGGTAACGATCCTACATTATACAAGGATCCCTTGGCCTAGCGTGATAATTGTATTTAAGTCGTTAAATTAAATGAACTATACTAATATGACTACGTTGTGTAACGGAAATGTTTTCTCTGTGCATCAGAGAAATCGTAAAAGTCCTCTTCGTCAATTTCCTTTTCATCGCTGGAAACTGGTTGTTCCAGATCAACTTCGTCTTCATTGGGCAACGACTTCTTGGAGTTCTCCCAAATACAGATCGCCAAATATATACCAGCAAACATCATACAAATGAGGAAAGAGCAAAGCAAAGCAATAAACCCACCGGTATACCTTGGAGCCTGGTCGGCTCTAAATGTTTGTGGGCCAATAAGAGCTCCCACACAATAACCCAAATAGTTGATGCAATAGGTGACGGACTTTTTTGTGTTGCCAGCAGTGTTAGCTTGGGCAAGTGACATCATTACGACATATGGTGCAAAGTAGAAATAAAGCAAATAGAGTCCGACCAACTGAGGAGCTACATTACTCCGATCCACGGCATAAATAATAGCTGAACCAACAACGGGAGGAATAAGTGAAATGATTGCAATCAAGCATCGCCTGTTGTTGAATTTGTTACATAAAAACGAAAAAAATATAGTGGCAAGGGTTGCAATGACACCGGTAGGTATTCCCATTAAGGACGCTTTCATCGCATCAAAGCCAAGGTTAAAAATTATAATTGAAGAAAAAGTCGAAAGTCCGCCATTGCAAATATTTATACCGATGTTAAATAGGAATATCACATAAGTTTTGCTGTCAAGAACTGCTTCTTTGACTTGCAGCCAATCCCAATTATTATTCTGAACACCACCATTGCTTTTTCTAATGATCCGTCTCACGACATAGACCTTTTCCTGGTTGGTAAGAAATTTGGCGTTCAAGGGAGAGTCTGGCAAATATATCCACATTAGACAACCCCAAAGAAAAGAAATAGAACCCACCAAGATGTAGAGAAACTTCCATGCTGGAACTGTGGGATGGTGAATATAACCAACTACCCACGACAAGAACCCATTAATCACTGAGGAAGCAAAGGCAAATACAAAAGCTAAACGAGTAGCAATTTCTCCTTTGGAGTAGAATCTTCCACAGACGAGGGTACACCCAGGTACAATGGCACATTCGAAAAACCCCATAAGGAAACGAATAGCAGCCAAGCCAGCGAAATTACGACCAGCACACAATAGAAGTGTTAAAGCACTCCAGCTTAGTGATGCTGTAACAAGTACTTTACCCAATGGAAACCTTTGCAAGAAATAAGACATTGGGAACATCCCAACTAAGGAACCAAGAAAAAGAATGGATCCTAGCCAGGAATACTCAGAACCTGTTAAATTATTGTCCAGTCTATAGCCATAAATAGCCCCAGTTCCCTGTGAGACCTTATCAACTGCTCCCATAGTTGCCGTGAAGAAAAGTATCGGCACCAAAATGAAATCAAGTTTTCTGATAATTCTTCTTTCTTCATCTTCTGTCGCTGGAGGATATTGATTTTCAAATTCAGCAAGAAATTCGGCTCCATAGTCGACATTCGACTTTTGGGACAGTTCAAAGATACGTTCAGTCGCTAACTTCACATCACCTCCCTTCAAAGAGTCTCCAACTATATTCCATCCACCCATTCAGAAGAAAGAATTGGAACAATCTAGGGAAATTCAGATATGTTTGAATTCTGTAGAAAATTATAGTTGGCGGCCCCTTTGCAGAACTTCGTGCCTTTCGGTGGATATAAATAGTTAGACAGGAGCCTTAGTGAAATTTCATTTGGACAAGAAAAAAAAAGAACGGCTGAAGACAGGAAGAGTTGGAGTTATGAAGTATCACAGTGGGCAAAAGTAAAAGCGTTATCAGATTCTGGAACAAAGAAGGCGTAAGGATAAATATTAATGCGATTCCCGGAAAGTTCAACGGCCAAATCTATGAGACCCGGTGGAGTATATTATTTTGCATACTTATAGTTTAATTTTTTAAATGATTTGCGACTAATTTAAATTTCCCCGACTATTGTAAGCTTTTCTGAGCTTACTTGAAATAGGACAAACTCCAATATAACCTTATACTCTAAATACATCGTAAGCTGAATCTAGCGTTCAACACGTTCTTTCATTGGCAGTGGAAAGTAGTTCATTACCCTGGAAAGCAGGCATTCAGGTAGTGCAAACATTTCCTCCTGCAGAATTGAGGCTTTCAATTGCTTCTACAATGCAGCGGCATATACGTGTCTACGGGGTTCGATGATATCTCCCTCACATGGATTTCAATAGTTAAGTTGGCGAGTCGGTTAGTCCTGTATTGAGCAAAAAGCAAAACGGTGGTCGTAAAAGTTGATTTCTATATGTTGGATTGACTCTCGTATGCACCTTCGCTTTCGGATGGTAACTGTTCCACTCTGCATGCTTCCTTCTGATTGATTAACGCCAAAACTTTATTTTATTATCAGGTTCCTGCAGCGCTTTTGGAACATATGCATTTGTTGCGATGTTTGTATGTACATCAAATGATCCAGGGATTCGTCTGGAAAGCATTCCTGGAGCAGGTGCTAATTTATTAGGTGAAACAATGAAATAAGCATTAGCTGCTGACATTGCCTAGAGGAATTCTTTTTCTTGAATCAATTGTCCAAACTTTAATCTGTCCGCCACAGAAAATACAATTACATTGTCAGCGAAACCTTCAATGTAAGTTTATTTATTGCAACAATTTTAAATAAGGGTGATACATTTAACTAGGGCAACATACAATCGAGTTGGCCCACAGCTAGTTTCTGCATAATCCTGGAAAAACTCTGCTTTAAGGAACGTAGCATCCTTGCTAAGTGTTCCACGTAGACTTGTTTTTTTCAATAGTCTTAAGCTCAAGGAGAGAAAAACATACATCTTACGTCACTTAATGGCTTGCTTGTTTGAATATCGTATACTGTCTAACAAAAGCTAACGAATAAGTACGAATGTCGGCAGATTGCCTCGGTTAAAGGATAGGATTGGCAGCCACAATCACAGACAGAAACCCAATTGCAGGAATAGACGAATTACATAATGAACAGAATCAATAGACACCATGATTGCCTATACATGGAATTCCGTCGCACCTTGGGAATGTATTTCATGTTAGGGAGGATGTAATGGGTTAGTAATATTTACTGGGGCTCACTTGGTACTCATATGCATCATGTGCAGCACTAATTAGAATGGGGATGAGAAGAATAGACTGTAGTCCGAAGTCAGAGTGTGGAGTACATAAGGGATAATTTCCCAGGTAAAGAATAGACTGAGAATATTACATTCAGTTGTGTTCATTTGGCCACTATTCTCGTTTCTGTAAACTCAATTGGCTATTGTTTGACTTTTCACCATGGTTCCCGCACCCAGAACAGCCATTATCTACTATTCCTTGTACCACCATATTGCGACTCTCGCTAACTCTGCCAAAGCTGGAATTGAATCAGCTGGAGGAACCGCAGACGTCTTCCAGGTTCCAGAAACTTTGCCAGACAACATCCTTAAAATCCTCAAGGCTCCAGCAAGACCTGATGTGCCAATTGCTACCAATGAAACCTTAAAGGAGTACGACTCCTTCTTGTTCGGTATTCCTACCCGGTACGGAAACTTCCCTGCACAATGGAAGTCTTTCTGGGATGGTACTGGTGGTCTCTGGGTATCTGGAGCACTTAGAGGAAAGTATGCTGGTGTATTTGTTTCTACGGGCACTCCTGGAGGAGGACAAGAAGCTACCGTAATCAGTTCCTTATCAACCTTGGCCCACCATGGAATTGTCTACGTTCCATTTGGTTATGGCCATCCTGGTATCACCAGCTTCGATGAAATTCATGGCGGTTCTCCATGGGGAGCTGGAACTTTTGCTAAGGCAGATGGTTCAAGAGAGGTGACAGACCTTGAAAAAGATATTGCGAAGACTCAGGGCCACGACTTCTTCAAGACCATCACCAAGTTCAAGGAATAGGCCCGAAGCAAATGCGCGATCAGAATTCCAATAAGTATTACATAGCAAAATGTCATATATTATCTATACGACTTCAACATGTACTTCATTCGTACATTAGACGTAGGAAATACAAATTTCTTGCACTGTGAATTTTTCGTAATGATTTACAATAATGTGGACTCTCGTAAGAGCACTGTTCCTCGCAATTTACAATTATTTCAAAGGGCTTTGAAATACGATTGCGGCTTAGACGGTGGTTGCAAATTCTGGTATCGCCTTGAAGTGACATCGTATCATCGAGAAAAACCGGATAGTACGGAGTAGCAGCCGGTTCTTGTATTAGTGTGCCAAGCATAGGAGTGAATCTCCATTCGGCTTTTGCATCTACTCCTGACGATTATTTTTCAGTGAACCATTCAGAATACAGCGAGGCTAACCTCATTGGTAGGTGGGGTATGGTCGGTCTAATCAGCTTACGACTCTGATATGTGTTGTGCGAGATCGTGATCTTGAATTTCCCGGAAATAACGGAGACAGGAAACAAACGACTATCTCGTCAACGTTTAGTTACAAAGCTCCAAAAAGAAATGTTCACTTGATGGTGTCAATTTGCATCGTTTTACAATTCTCTATTCGTGCTTGCCGATCACATTGAGCCGTTCCATTGTATGATAAAAGAGACTGTGAGAAGAGAATAAGCACAGAACACTAGTGCGGTTTTTAGTAGTATAATCTATGACACGGCTACTCCGTATGTCATATAGAATAAGTTAGGCTGGCGCAAAATCCATATTTCGAAATACACAAATATGGGGTCCATATACACGCTCAGGAGATTCACCTTTCGGAAAGAATCGCTTTCTTTATTGTATTTGGTATCACAAAGTAAGCAGAAGACGGAATGTCATCATATGTATGAATAATGTCTCCCATTGTTATTAGAATAGGAGAGAGTGGATCGCAGGAA
Source organism: Scheffersomyces titani (assembly GCA_030565185.1). Lineage (NCBI taxonomy): Eukaryota > Fungi > Ascomycota > Pichiomycetes > Serinales > Debaryomycetaceae > Scheffersomyces > Scheffersomyces titani. The sequence continues at coordinate 13,004 of JAJMBD010000058.1, forward strand.
CGCGCTTCTGAAATCATAGTCATCAGGTAAAGATATAAAAAGGATAATTAATCGCTAACCTTGACCAATTTTTTAACAAATACAATTTCACCAAGACACAATAATGACAAGAACTCCAAAAGTTGCTATTATCTACTACTCATTATACCACCATATCTCCACGCTTGCCGAATCAATTAAAGTGGGTGTTGAATCTGCTGGTGCCCAGGCAGATCTATTTCAAGTACCCGAAACGTTATCACCTGAGGTGCTTATAAAGGTTAATGCTCCTCCAAAGAAAGATGCCCCAATTGCTACAATTGAAACTTTGAAAGAATACGATGCTTATTTGTTTGGTATACCTACTAGATTCGGAACCTTCCCAGTCCAGTGGAAATCATTCTGGGATACTACTGGTGGAATTTGGGCTGCTGGAGCTCTAAGAGGCAAATTCGCAGGAGTGTTTGTGGCTACAGCTACTCCTGGAGGAGGACAAGAAGAAACTGTGATCAATTCGTTGTCCACGTTGACTCACCATGGTATTGTTTTCGTTCCATTTGGTTACGGTCATCCAGGTCTCAACAGTTTTGCCGAGGTTCGTGGTGGTTCGCCTTGGGGAGCTGGTACTTTTGCCGACGGTGATGGCTCTCGTCCCGTGAGTGAATTGGAGAAAGACATTGCCAAGACTCAGGGTCATGACTTTGTTACTACTATTACACAATTTAGTTAAAGAGGAAATATGTTTTAAATAGTGATTATGTTTTTGTTTATTGTTAATATCCATCTGTTTTCTAAGCTAAAAAACTTTGCTCTATATTTTTTCGCAGCCATTTCTGTTGCAAGAAAATGAGACTGGTAAATTCATGCATTGAAATCTGAATTGAATAATCCCGCGCACGACTTTTTTCAGTCTCAAGAAGCAAGAGAATCGAAAAACAGTACTTGACAAACAGTGATTGTTTTATGTCTAGCATTAAAATCATATCTAGTATAGAATGTCGCAGAAACCTTCGTCCAAGCCTATAAGGCAGGATTACATTGCCAAAGTGCGTTACACGAATAACTTGCCTCCTCCACCGTTAAACCCCAAGTTCATAGAATACAACACTACGGAGCAAGTTTCGTCGCAGAAGGAAGCCGAGTATCTCATTTCGTCAGTCTTTAGAAAGGAAAACTTCGCTCGCTTGATGGAGAACATCGATGAGGAATTGGGAATGAACTTGAACTTGATAAACAACCGTGGGTTTTTGGATAATGGAGACGAAACGGTTATCAATAACTTTGTGACAAAAGACAGTAAAACTAGTAATAGCAAGAACGGATTGGTGACGTTACATCCTCTGGATCGGGCGTTGTTAAGAGACGCCGGTATTGGCAAGATATCCAAGTCGGAGCCTGGTGTTTCGTTTTTGAGAAGAACTGAATATATTTCTGATATGCATGTATCCAAAGTCAACGATAATCTTGAAGAGTCCAGAAAGAAGAAGGATACGGCCGAGACCCACGATCCTGATTCTCAGTTGCGTGCTGTGGAAGACACGTTTGATAATGCCCAGGAGACTTTGACTAATTTCGCACAATTGAAGCACCCTAAGAAGAAACAATTGAAGGCTGTAGCTGCCTGGCCCTTGTTACCAGATACTTCTACAATGGACACGAAATATATTGCCGTCAAGTTCTTGGGCTCTGCTTCAATCAGCAGAGAATTACAGGCCAACAAGAGAAGAGATAAACACTACAACGATGCTTTGGAGAAGAATGCCTTGGAAACAGCCATCTTGAAGCCAATCACATCTGATGACGGAGAATGGATATCGTTCTACGAAGTTCGTGACTCCAACAAGGCTGCGGAGTTGAACAGCCGCTTGAACTCGACAGAAAGAGAACGTCCCATCGTTAACATGTTGGACGAAGACGCTGATGGCCAAGAACTGTACAAATTCAAGTATTTGAAGAATTATGATATGAACTTTAACAGATTCACTAAGCCCTATGAAGAGTTGTCGATCAAGTTCATTCCAGAAGAAGCCGGCTCCAAGAAGAGAAAGGCTGCATACTACTATCCGGTTACGGGTCGTATCGACTTGAAAAAGCACCGTTCCTCTACAAATTCAGAAATCAACCGTTTCCTCAAGGACAGTACAGTGGACGTCATCAACTTCAGGTTACGTGAACCAAGCACCAACGAAATCAAGAAGATGGATGCTATTAGATCCGAGTTCGATCCGATGGAATACGAAGGTGAAGAAGAGGAAGATGATGACGAAGACGATGTTCGTGATGTTGGTGAAGAATTTAATGAGGCTACAAAAACAGACGAGGCTGATTAAATGTATTATAGAGTCTGTAGACAAGTATTATACAATTACATAATTGCTTAGTATCGTAAAGTTTTACTATGTATTGTAAATCACAGTACTAAATGGAAAGACTACGAAAAAAATAGTACTTTGTATTATCTATTAGATTATTAAATTAATAACATTTCGACAGTGACAGTTTTGAATTGATTGGTACTATTTAATTATTGAACTTTGTATTATATAATAACACAGTTGAGTTTCTTCTTCTTTTCCTTCTTGTCAGATGGGGAAGAATCTTCACTCGGATTTGGAAGCGGCTTATCTTTACTTTCTGGCTTCACGGGTGGAGTATTTGCTGCCTTGGCCTTTTTATTATAGTTTTGTTGCATTTCTTTAGCCAAGGCAGCATCCTCTTCTTCTTGAAGTTGTTTTACAAGCAAGTAGTCGCTTCCATCGGTGCCAGAAGCGCCAAGGGGAAAGTCTTGGTCGATATCGAGAATGGGAAGAAAGTCTCCATCAAAAAACAAGTCGTCTTTACCGCTGATAGAGTTGAATGACTGCCAGATAATGAGACTGGACTTATCTTGGAATGAGGAATCCGTAATGAGCAAGTAGAACTCCAGATCTGCCTTCTTGAAAAGGGTATTGAAGTGGTTGTTACGGAAGAAGATAATGAATTCTTCGGCATTCAACTCATAGTTGAGTCTGTTCAAGCCAATTTTTGTCAACTGGGTTCGGTTTAAATCGACCCACTTGTTAATCAATGCCTTGTTATGAGCCAACTGGAGGTTCTTTGAGCTTGACTCAGCCAGCTCTTCAGTAAGCAAATAATCTTGGATTTCGTCAAAAGTCTGTAGTTTATACACCAATTCTACTAATTGCGAATAGTCATCTTCTCTAGGCTCTACATTGTCTACATCAACTTCTACAGATTTTTCTTGTTCCCACAGATCGACGTTTTCGTTTTCAATCTGGTTAATGACCCAGCCGTGTTTGAACTTCAAATCAAAAATGTCAAACAACACAGAAGCTAAATCCTCTTTGGCAAAGTCTCCGTTGGTCAAGTTAGGATTGACCAGGAGCCCGGTGTGAAGCAGCGGCAAGGCATCAAGGAGTTTGTCGATTTCTACATTAAAGGGCTTATCTTCCTTATAAATGAGCAAAAGATCGCCAACTTGGCTGAGCACCTCATTGAGCTCTATCGATCCAAAATTCTTGTAGTTGTTGCTCAACTTGTTCATGAAGTGGGCAACACCTTCAAGTTTGGCATTTCCAGTTGCAGATTTACCCTGGAGACACAAGTTTCGGATTTGGATCTCGTAGTTGAGAAGAAGTGAATTGATCATAGCAATAAGAGGACAGGGGCCATTTATGTCCTGAAGCAATATGGGTGTGTTGATCTTGTCTTCTGAATCCTTGGAGGAGTAGTCCAACGACCAGTTGATGATTTTGATCTGGAACCGGACCTGGGAGGAGTCGGGGGAGATGGGCATTGAGTTAATGATTATGTACGAGTATCTGATCAACTAATGTAACGAAAACAAGTTATAAGTGAAATGAAAAAAGGGGTAATGAATATAGGTAATTGATGCTAGCGAATGGTGCAATTGATATAGCAATATTAGTCAATACTCGTATGTATATATTTCAATTATGTTCAACTCTATTAGGCAAATTGTGGGGAAGTTTTCACGTTTTCCGAGTAGCTCTTCTAGCAAGTTCCAATCAGATACAAAGAAAACAAATGTTGGAACCAATGGATTCAAAAGTCGAGGATTAGAACGATTATATATCCCCCTCTGAAGAAACGGCCATAAATAGATATGCTCACTATCTACCAGGCGAGAGTGGTTTTTCCAGACGAGGAGTATTATGTACCGTCAATAGCCAAAAAGAGGCAGAGCCATATTTGCCGAGAAACGGAAACAAGGCTCGGCAGACATTACGAGGACAGGTTCTACAAGCCTAGTATATTGTACATGCTTAGAGAGTACTGGAGCATATGGCAGAGTATGAAAAAATTCGCCTAATCTACTGTAAATGCCCGTGTTGAATGAATGAATCTCGTTGCTGAACTATGTTAATCTTGCCTATATTTGATCTAGCCGCAGTAGAGATACTTTATCTGGATGCGAAAAAATTAGACACGAGGCAATGAAGGCAATGACAAATTATCAATATCAAGTATCAACATCAATATCATCGATATCAATATAAGTATCAGTACTTTTGTTTTCATTCTTGTTCTATTATTCTATTCACTCTCTATATTCGTAGTTCACTATTTTAAAATTTTTGACTAACTGTTCTAAGGCATACTGAAAATTCATATATTGTAGAAGTCTCCATATATTCGCTCTTACTGAAATTTTCTATAACGATGTCAACAAATAACCCACCACAACTACTGCAACAGCTACTGCACCCAATACAGCATTGGCATTGAACTCCTCCTGATCGATTCTTCTCTGCATGCTCTGGTCGATTCTGGCTCTGTCGTCGATAATCTTACTGATGGCATGTTGAGGCTTAGGTACGCCAGCAGGTAAGGAAGTAACGTCAGGATACATGACTTCACAAAATTGCTCGATCTCTCCGCATTTGATACCAATTTTCAAGTAGTTAGGGTCCTTGACATTGGATTTGTGGTTTATGATCTGAACATACTTTCTGAAGATCTTGACTACGCCAGGGAACGTTCTACTTCGCAAGATCAACTCGCAAGTCGTACCCTTTCTGATCTTAACATTCGAATGCAAGACCTTCGGGTTGTTATAGATGGTGGCCAAAGTTGCTATGGCCATGACCTGGGGAATAGCACAGAAGTTGAACGAAGAAGGGTCCTTCACCAACGACAAGAACTCCAATACGTGCTTTACGTGACCCAAAGAATTCAATACCAATTCGCTTATACAGTATAAACCTTGGGCCTCCGACTCGGGAGACGTGTCGTTGTGGAAAGAGGGCAAGGTGTCGGTGTACTTGGACCAGACTTCTTTGGGCCAGAATGATCTGCCGTCTTCCAAATCTTCGTGGTAGTCTCTGATGATGTTGGTCTTCTGCAAGAACAATCCCATAGAATTGGACTTGACAAAGCCGTCTGAAACAAGCGAATCGTCGGAAAACTTGGCCAAAACCATGAACTTGGTCAAACCTTCGCCCACAAGACCTGCTACGTAGTGGCAGTACAAGTCGTAGTCTGCAACAGTCTCTACTCCATTGAGGTTGAAGTTCTCGTCCAAGATATAGTCGGCCATCCCATTACCCATCTTCTTGGTTATGTCCTTGATGATGTCCTGGTACTCGGGCTTCAATTTGTGGTATTCGGTTAAAATCTTGTCAAACTCAACCAACACGATACGGTCCTTTTCGTCAGGTCCAGAACCGTCAAACGTCCAAGCCTTCTCGTTCAACTTGTCGTCGAAATTACGCAACAAGGGGACCTTGAAGCTCGGATCAAGTGTCATGTCGTCTTCAATAGTATCCAAGGCTCTCAATACCAAGTAGAACAACATGATAGCATCACGGATCTCTGGATGCAACTCCTTGATAACTGCTGCAAACGAACGTGACGTCTGGTTCAACAAATAGTAGCATCTTTTAAGGGTATCTCCCTGTTTTGTTGGATCCACGGGATGCAATGGTTGTCTGAAATACAATAATTGAAGTACAGCTTTCAACTCGCTCGGATGAGTGAGAAGTTGTACGACTTTTCCCATTTTTTGACTCGAATTGGAATTTATATGTGGCTGGATGAGAGTAATTTCACAACAATACAAAGTACGTCAAATATACAACGACAAAGAGCTCTTACAGGTCAATTGGTAAAGAAATAGTAGATATTTTGAAAAATATATGTATGATTATCAAGATCCAACACTTTTTTTCATCGTACAAGCGCGACTTAAACGAGGTACCACACGTGACTGACATGTCTAGTTAACGATAACGCTGGATATTGGCGGAGAATGGTGAAGAAGGAGATAAACGCTTTAGGAATTATAGCTAGTTTATATTGAATTTCTCTATCTTATGTTGCAAGCTGACGTAAGTCAATTCACAGCGTGTATATATTAGTCTTTTTATCTCAGCTTAGTATTTACCTCTATTAGAAATCACTGATAGCTATACTCTATTATGCTCTCTGGAGCGAATTTGCGGAAGATTCGATTTTGCCAGTGCTTTCGATCTTCTCAAACCACTTTCTGGCTGCACGGATGTTCTCAAGTAGCAACAACTCTTCGTGATGTTGGATACTGTTGCTGTCTGCTGGAGTCTTGTCCTTTAACACGATCATGATGAACATGTTATCAGTCAATATGTCTACGTAGAAGTACGTGCCATTGCTGCCTCTTATTATCAAATTGTTGAAGTTAGATCTCAATTTGGAAATCGACTGTTTGTAAGTCTTGATGATATTTGAGATTTTTTCAAACCGTTTTGGATCTAATTCTTCGCTGGTGGCTTCCTGCTGCTGTATGGAAGCCGTTGATGATATCACCAAAAAAGTCGTTTTCTCAAACAATATGATCTCTTCGGACTCCAAAATCAGATTCAATTTGAGTAAGTTGTTATTGAAGAGATTCATGTTGGGTATCAAGGAACAGACAATCTGCGACCATGCCTTATACAAACTTTCGTCCCAGATGGATGTCGGGAAGCCAATCAACTTGAATTGGTAGGGATTCGAGATCTTCTGGAGCTTTTCCATCATAATTGTGAACAATTCGTCCCGTTTGTCAATCTGGACGAGGTCCATCTTGTGCAACAAGACAAAGATTTTGGCACCCGGACTGTATTTCTGAAGATTGGTGAGCGCTTTGACGAAAATCTCAATATCTTTATTGATGGACTTGGACTCAACATCAAACACGTGAATGAGCACTTGCACCATCTTGAAGATGTGGTCTTTCTGGTTGGTGAAGTAGTTGTCCATGAAAATATCTTGTCCGCCGCAATCCCAAAGGTTAAGCGTCATGTTGCCGAGAAACCTGAGATGTGAATGCTCCACATCGATGGTGGCCCCAAGTCTTCGGGTATCAAAGGCAGAGTAGTTGGAGAAGATGATAGATCTCATGGACGACTTTCCGGAACCAGAACGGCCCATAAGAAGCAATTTCTTTCTGGAAGAATGCGACATTATAAACTTATAAGTATATTTCAGAAGTGATATATAGTAGTCAAGTATAGCTTAATAGGCGTGAAGTAGTAATATAGTAGTTCAGACAGCCAAGTGTAAAAAGTGATATGAAACTCGAAATGGGTATTATAATTTATAGTAGTTGTGATATTTATATTCGGGTGGTTGCTGAATGCCGAAAAATCTGCTGACTTGCGAAGCTAGTGACAACTATCGTGATTCTTGGAACCGGTGAGGTCTATTAAATTGAAGGAAACTGAAGCAAAAAGGAAAACAATAAATATGAGAAAAATGGAAATGAAAGGAGCTGGTAATTGTCAGCCTTACAAATGCCTGTTTTGGATTGCTTTAGAAATAGTATACGAGCCGCCTTATCGACGGTGTGCACACGACCGACGAGACGATGCCAATAGCAAACTAGGCATTAACATTCGGGGATGACTGAACAGGGACGCCAGAACACGCAAAAGAATGTCAGAATACGTCATTCTGATAAACTACATCAGGTGGAAATAGTTATTGAGGAAGACTATTTCGTGAAACAGGCATTAATTTAAACTGTATACCAAATATTTCAATGTTGCTAGCAGCTCGAGCAGCAAACAGAATAAACCCGCTAGAAGTAGTATTAATAAAGACAGTTTTGTATCTCAGACAAACATTCACAAATGGATAAATTTAACATGGATGTAGTAACAATAGTATATCTACATTTCCAAGTGCCTTGGTGCAAGTGGTTTGGGTGCAAATTCGCGATATATCCACAATAAAATGAAATTCTCAGAAAGATTTCCACCAATAGCAGCTTGACTAGAAACAGACCAAATCAAAAATATATATACCTTTTACACGAAACAACCCAACACATTCATTGTTACATAGATGTATGACTAATATATGTTAGATATGACAACCAGTTAGTGAATCCCATATATACTCACAAGACACTGCCGAACGGACATCACATCACGTGACAGATAAGCCCCACTTCTGTGGAAGGCGATAAGTAGCTTCCCCTTTTCAGATTTCTTACTGTTTCTCTTTTCTTTCTTTTCCTCTTCTACTTTATTCACATTCTTTCTTTATATAACTCGTTTTCTCAATGTTTCCCAAACACGTCCTTGCAGCCGTCGCTGTCTATTTGGCAGCTGCCAATGCGTTGGTAATCCCCGATGTCAACTCCTTCTTCAATTTCAATCAGTTTGTGCCTCTGGCTCCAGCTGTAGCCAATGCTGCACAACAGCATCCACAACAACTTTGGACGGCCAATAAGAACGAGGCTCCTGTTCTCGCAGCCAGTGCCAAAAGCGTTGCCATTCCAAACAGATACATTATAATCTATAAGGACGACGTTACCGAGGCTCAGAGAAACCACCACAAGAAGTGGTTGGTTGCTGAACACACGGAAATGGTGGCTACGGCCGGAATCCGTCCCTCGGTCGGTGTTCTCGACTTCTTCGACATCGATTCCATTCTCCTGGGCTATCTCGGCTACTTTACTCCTGAGATGCTCAGCAAGATCCAGAAGGATCCACGCATCAAGTTCATTGAACAGGATACCGTGATGAGCATCAAAGAGTTCGACGTCGAGAAGGATGCCGAATGGGGTTTGAGCAGAATATCCCATCGTGAAAGCAGCCCTCAACTCGAATACCTCTACGATAACGAAGGAGGAAAAGGTGTCACTGCTTACGTCATTGATACTGGTATTAAGGTTGAACACGAAGAATTCGAAGGTAGAGCTCTGTGGGGCGAAGCTGTGGCCTTCCCCAAGTTGAAAATTGATGGCCACGGTCACGGAACCCACTGCGCTGGTATCATTGGCTCCAAGACTTACGGGGTTGCTAAGCAAGTTGAATTAGTGGCTGTAGGTGTTATGAATTTGTTGGGTAGTGGAACGACTTCAGATATCATCAAAGGTGTCGAATTTGTTGTCGGTGACCACAAATCAAACTTCGTGGCAAAGAAGAAGGGCTTCAAGGGCTCCACCATCAACATGTCAATTGGAGGAGGAGAATCTGAAGCATTGGACTTGGCTGTTAATGCTGCCACCAAAGCTGGCTTACATGTAGCTGTAGCTGCTGGTAATGACAATGCTGACACTTGTACTTATTCTCCAGCAAGAGCCAGTGGTCCCATCACTGTGGGAGCTTCTGACATCAATGATAACAAGGCCGAGTTTTCCAACTGGGGTTCCTGTGTTGATATCTTCGCACCTGGGGTAGACATCGTTTCTACATACATCTGGAGCAACACTGTTTCCATGTCTGGTACTTCAATGGCTTCGCCTCACATTGCTGGTTTACTCTCATACTACTTGTCGCTCTACCCTGAGCCCGAATCCGAGTACGCTGTAGATGTTTTGGACCCTGCCACCTTGAAGGCCAAGGTGATCAAGTATGCTACCAAGGGTGTTATCAAGGGCTTGAACAATGACGGCTCGCCTAACTTGTTGGCCTACAACGGTGCTGGCGCCAACATCACTGACTTCTGGGGTTTATAAGGAAGTGAATCATTTAAGCCATAGAAATGAATTCTTGGCAGGTTTTGATTTTGATATGAATTTTTAACAAACGGCTAGATCCTGGTATCGATATTTGTGATTTTTTGTTCCTTTTTTCTTATTTTTTTAGAGAGATTAGATACGGTTAGGTTGGCTTTAGTAAATGAATATTTGACAAAATTAGTATCTTCAGCGGAAAAGGTTTGCTTTGATTGAGTAATTCATTCGAATTATCTCCAAGAAGACAGTGCCAGATGTTTTAGATGAACTACAACCTGAAAAATAGGTCCGAAAGAGGAGGCACTTAGAATCCTTGCGATTCTGAGAGGATAAACAGTCACAATTCGTATCCAGGTAATCCAAGGTAGCAGTTGAGGATTGAGTCACTTTATTACAACTTGTATGCCCGTTTGGGTCAAACGATCAGAATAAAATCACTGAAACATTATTTTTGAGCTGCTGGAAGAATTCTGAATCATATTCAATCAGTTAGCTGATACCTGAAAAAAGAGCAATCGATCAGAATGTTTTTTAAATATAAATAGAAATTGATTTTTAAATACATGCAATCAATGACTATACAAGGACCTCAGGATATATACTACTCAATACAATTATATGTGGTGAGGAAGATTTTTGATTTCACTTGGATGCAAGTCTTGATTAAAAAGTCGATAAATTCTATTAATTGGCCTGATAATAAATATTTGGACATTTGGATGTGCTGCCAATTCCGCCTGGAGAACTAATCTAAAACTACGTAAATTGCATTGGGATTGTTCTACCAGCTACACAAAGACACACCGTATAAAATGGCCATCTTCAAGGTGGCCAGGTGGAATCGAAGGTAGCGATAGATGGTTCTGGCGGCAAGCGTATATATGCAGACGTGCCTTGTAACTGCGGCAAAGCGCAAGTCGTGGTGGAACTCTATAGTTTAATGTTCGGAAGTTACGATGGTTTTAAAGCTGAATTATTGACGGAACAACATCGTTGCCAAGCAGCTACATCATTTCTATTTTGTCATACTGTATTTGGCTATGTCATTTCTATTCTGCTTTTGTCTGGATTTAAGATTTCTGCAGAGCAGAATCACTGATTCTTAATATATATTCTCTGAAACTTCCTTCTGACTTTTCTTATTCTGGGTTTGCAAATTGCAAACCCAGAATTAATGAAGTATTCACCTTGTAACCTCACTCAAGTATCAAATGTAAGAATTATTTTGGGCATAATAAGTTTTGTGTACCTTTTAGCGGGGCTTCCACCATCCGTTCGGAACGGGGATATTTCCAAAACTGAAATGCTACCGAGTTTCATACGCACAGGTCGAACAAGATTATTGCGCAGGGTTGAAAGTACAAGCCAGGAAAACGGCCGATGGAAGATTTGCACAGGTGGCGGGAGCCTTCCGCATTCAGAACAGTGATAGTGAAGGACACCAAGATTTGTGTATTGTATGTCGTTTAGCCAATGACATTTGAGCGATAATCGCAAAACATCTTTATGGCTGAACGCCATGCGAATTTAAGTCATCTGTGTTTTGGTAGCGTACAAAAAATGGAGAAAAAAATCCAACATTTCACAATTGTTATAGTACCCAATTGCAGGTCAATCCATGAATTTGTATTCAGACAACCGATGGACCCCACCGCTGATGGACCCCACTTCACAATCCATAAAGTAAATGAGGGGGTTCAGTGAGGTGGGGTATTGTTGGTTGAAAAATGCTCACGTTAGAGAGTTCAAAAATCGACAGATCATTGAGCCGGGTGCAGAATTACCTGCAAGTAGAGATGAGAGCTCTTCGCAACTTTGGTACAAGAATGTTTCCTTTCGGAGTGAATGTTTAGTAGTAAAGAGATATCGGCAGTGCAAAATCAAGAGTTGTGTGTGCATCGAGCGGTAGAAAATTCGGAGAACAAGCAGGGTATAAAGATCGAGACTTGATCAGAGCATTCCCCATTCATTGAAAGTACGTATCCAGTAAAATATTCTTCGTGGAAGTGTAGGTAGATGTCATAGGTAAAAATAATGTAAGAAGCCACAAAATAAAAAATATTTTTTTTACCTTGGTAAATAATAGTAACGATAATAATTGGATCAAACAATAATTTTGATTTATTGTGCCGGCAAAAGAAGTCCCTAACAATAGTAGTAAATGTACCAAACCCCGTATCGTATGCACCCAGAAACAACACGAGAACGGAATCAACGAAGAATAATCAACAATCTTGCCAGCCGATTAATAATCGTCCACTGCCGCCCACAGAGGAGAGAAAATTTTGGAGTCTGATTACTGAAACGATTTCGCATAGTTTACTGTGCACAATCTACGAGTCTAATCTCTATATATAGTGCGCAAACTGGGGCAGATTGGCGGAGTTAGATACCCACTCTAAATTTCGCAGAAACATCAAACTATATAACCTCTGGCTTCAGCGTTATTTCTCGTTTGCACCAGCTTGCAACAAAATTACTCTATGAAGAATATCCGTTATGTCCGAATTATTGCCGCCAGAGACCATCAAACCCAAGAGGACAAGAAAGTTCGATAAGAGAAGCAGAAGTGGCTGTTTGACATGCAAACTGCGTCGAGTCAAGTGCGATGAATTCCATCCCCGATGTAAAAACTGTGTTCGTTTGAAGCTCAATTGCAATTATGGAGTGAAACTTCTTTGGGAAGATGAAGCTATTGCAAAAGGAATATCATTCGGGAGATCGAAACAGAACAAAATCATACGCCAGCAGAGTAGAAGAGGAAACTTGCTTCCCAATGAGAAAAAGCAACTCACCCTCACCGAGATGCTCCACAACAACAAGAACATCAAGTGGGTCAAGTCAGGAACAGACTCATACAACTTGTTCTTGAACACGACCTACGAGGACTTTAATAAGATCTTTGACATGGTCACCAGAGACGACTTGGAGTTGAAGAAATACAACATGCCGCACAAGAACACCAACGTCATCATCTCTGTCAACGACATTGCTCATAGCAATAGTGTAACAGTAAATTCCGAGAATGAGCTTGTGGTGAATAACCACGATATTTTCATGGAGTTAGCCGAAAATGCTGATATGGCCCAGGGCTCAGAAGCTATGTTCGAATCTCCTTCTACTTTGTCTTCTACCTCTTCACTAATCATAGGGAACCATTACGGTTCAAACCAGAGCAATCCTATTCACAACCCTTTAGAGTTCTCATTTAATCTCGATCACTTTTTTGGCAAAACCTTTACGTCTACCTTCAACTTTTTCAACGAGGAATTCTACAGAGACAATATCAAATTGGAGCTGGAGATCTTTACCTACTTCATCAACGGCATCTGTCCTGGCTGCGTCTGCTACCCCAAGAAAAGTAATGGTGCCAGTGGTTTAATTCCAGCACCTGTGACCCAGATCAATCCCGATTTAAACCCATACTTGTACTTAGTTGTTCCATTGGCACAAAGCTCGCCTATAGTATACAAGACGTTAATTTCTGTAGCTGCAAGACAGTTGTCGTTGTTGGGAAATTCAAAATTTGATACTTTGTCAGAAAACTACACTTCTGAAGTTCTCAAAGCTCTTCCTTTGCTTATCAAGGAAAAACAGCAAGAAAAGTCCAACAACTGGGACGAAGTTTTGGCCACTGTGTTGATGCTTTGTTTCGCCGATATCTCGTCCAGCTGTGGAGTTTCGTGGTTGATCCATTTGAACGGTGCCAAAGAGTTCTTGAAAGGGTCCTCTATCAGATCCAACATAACACCTGTAGCTAAGTTCTTCATCCGCTACTTTGTCACCCACGAAGTAATGGGCGAAACTGCCTGGTTCCAGAACATGATAATTTCTGACGACGAATTTTTGAACGGACTCAAAAATGACAGTGATGAACGTATAGATTTAGTTCTTGGATGCTCTCCTCATCTCATCTCCATCATAAACCAGATCTCCAAACTTGGAGAGACGTACGAAAGTTTTGAGTCCAAAGATAAAAATTCCAAGGGATTCATGGAAATACAGGCTCATATCTTGGAGCTGCGTGATCGCTTAGAATCGAAGTTGACCAACTTAAACCAATTTTTAAAGTTAAGTGAGTTGGACGACGAGAGCCACGCCAACATAATCAAGATTTCTGAAATTAAACGATTGACTACATTAATATACTTGTTTGCCCGAATAGACTTGGAATACCTTTACTTGAACCATAACAGACCAGATAACGAAGCTGACACTGTACTAGGAGTAAAGTATCCCAAAAGGTACACCGATAGGCTAAAGGCTATCAAGCAGGTGACCAAGAAGATCATGGGTTTGATCCTGACGTTGCCATCTGTGTCAATGTCGTTATTGTGGACGTTATTTATCATCGGTATTGTTTCGGTTGAAAATGAAGAAGAACGGTGGTTTGTTCTTAGCAGGTTAATCGAAATGGAAAGAATTAGAGAATTAGCAAGTGTAAAGATTGCAAGACAGGTGGTAGAAACCGTGTGGAAAGAAAAAGACTTGAAGTGTTTGAGTAATAGATGGAAGGATATGATCAAAGGGAAAGCAAACACCATCAGTTTGGCATGAAATTGTAATTTTAGTTTTTAGTTCGGGCTACATACACATTTTTGGTTGATATTTATGGCTCATTAGAGCAATCTAGGTTCAATATACGACGTTTTTAAATAAAGTAATTTATTAGTTGAATAATCTATAATGTGCCTATTGAAGTGAATATGCGAAGTCTATTATACATGTTGAATCATAATAATGTAAAGTGGGCGTTGTTGCCCTAGATCAAGCCCTTATACTTGTCATGGATAGAATGAACCAATTGTCTGAGCTCGATCTTTCTATCCTCGTCACACCAGGACCCGTTGATACCGTTCAAGGCAATTTGACGCCATTGTTCTCCGGAAAATCCGAAACGTGTATGAACGGCACGGTAGTTGTCCAAAATGTAACCTCCGAAGTAGGCAGGATCATCGGAGTTGATCGAAAATGGCACATTCTTGTTGAAAAATGTGTCGATTGGCAATTCGCTGACATCCTTGACAACTTGCAATTTGACGTTGGATAATGGACATAAAGACAACATGGTCTGGTTCTGAGCTAATCTGGTCATCAATTGCTCGTCTTGGTGGGAGTTTACACCATGATCAATTCTGGAAACAGTCAACAAGTCAAGCGAATTGGACACAAAGGTATGGTCACCTTCTTCACCAGCGTGGGCAGTTAAGCCGACTTGGGGGAATCTGTCCTTCAATGTCTTGTAACATTCAGTGAACAAGTGTGGAGGGAAGGGTTTCTCACTTGAGTCCAAACCCAAACCGTGGATCACACCGGATTCATAGTGCTTGTAAGCATCGTCAATGGTCTTCAAACCAGATTCAGCCGGTAAGTGTCTTAACAAACACATGATGAGCTTGTTAGTTGTACCGAACAATTCGTTAGCCTTCTTACAAGCACGGTTGAAGCCTGCAACTGCAGTATCGATGTGAATTCCTCTTTCAACGTGACCTTGGGGATCAAAGAATACTTCCGAGTGCAAACAACCATCAGAATGAGCTTTCTTAAAGTATTCCATTGCCAAATCGTAGAAGTCATTCTCGGTAATGAGAACACTCATACCGATATAGTAATGGTCTAAAAAGTCTTGCAAGTCTGTAAAGTTGTTGTACCTGACAGCACAAGCTTCAACTGAAGATGGGAAGTGAGATGGCAATGTGATATTGTTTCTCTTTGCCAAGTTGAACAATAAAGAGGGTTCCAAGGTACCTTCCAAGTGAACATGATGTTCACATTTGGGCAATTCCCTCAAGAAGTTCTCCATGTGCTCGTTGCATTCGTATTTGGCCATTTTTGCTCACTTTCTTCGCTTGTATGGAATTCTCGAAAATGAATATCGCAGAAAATACCATCCTTTATATGGTTTTCTACAGTTGAAAAAAGTGAAAACTCATCGTATTAATCTTTTTTTCGGTGCAGCAAAAAAAGAAATTTTTGACGTGTAGGAAGTACTAAAGTCAATAATAATTCAAATTAAGAAATGAAAAGAATTTTCGATGTTAAAGAGTGGATCGAATGTTTGGAGCAAAAGTTACGAAAGAGACACGAGTCGGAGAATGAGTGTAGCGTATATCAAGTTTGAAGTTCGTGTCATAAATATTGATAATTTTGCAAGCGTATTTGTTAACCGCGGAGCTTCCGTATATTTAATCTGCTACTTATTTTTTGCAAATTTTATTCGAATTCAATTGTAAGAGTTCTAGAGATG
Source organism: Scheffersomyces titani (assembly GCA_030565185.1). Taxonomy (NCBI): domain Eukaryota; kingdom Fungi; phylum Ascomycota; class Pichiomycetes; order Serinales; family Debaryomycetaceae; genus Scheffersomyces; species Scheffersomyces titani. Next base: position 29,176 of record JAJMBD010000058.1, read on the forward strand.
AAATTATACACATTCTAACGATCCAACATATTTCAATGTAAATAATATCAAAATTAAGCCTTTATCGATAATTTACCTAAATCTGGGCTACCAAAGGCGGCAGCGAAATCTTCTATCAAGTCTTCTACGTTTTCAATCCCGACACTGACTCTCAATAAGGTGACTGATACCTTATCATCACTCATGGCTCTCCATTCGATCAAACTTTCTACTCCACCTAGCGAAGTAGCATGATGGAAATACTTCAACTTAGATGGCAAGCTTTTGGCGAATTGTTCTGATGACACTTCAATTGAAAACACTGGGGAGTGACCTCTAGGCATCTGCTTTTTGATATACTCGTCTTTCTGGAGCGAACCATGGTATACTTTAGCCAAATCAGGGAATTTGTCCTGGTTGTCCACCAAGAATTTTACCAATTTAGTTGCATTCTCCGATTGTTTCAACACTCTCAATTCCAAAGTACGGATACTTCTGAGTAACAACGAGCTTTCCAAGTTGGCAATATTGGTTCCTAGAAGCAATCTGTCATAGACCAACTTGTCTCTGACCTCCTTGGACTTCGTAATCAAGAGTCCGGCCAATAAATCACTATGCCCTCCAAAGAACTTAGTAGCTGAGTGCATAACCAAATCAGCACCAAATTCAAATGGGTCTTGAAGCGGAGGAGGAGCAAATGTGGCATCAACAACCAAGAATGCCCCTCTGGCATGGGCTTTATCGGCGTAATGCTGAATGTTAAAGTTGACACCCTCAGGGTTTACTGGAGTTTCCAAATGAACTACATCCCCTTCACTCAATTGACTAAAGTCATCATCCAAGTCAATTTGTTTAAGTCCATAGTTACGAGTCCAAATATTTGCTATTCCATGACAACCATGGTAGCCTTTTCCGATAGCTAAGACCTTGGGGTTGAAGTGGGTTAAAGAAGCGTAAAAAGCTCCAAGTCCCGAAGAATAAGCAACTACGTAACCTCCAGTAATAGAAGCAACAGCAGCTTCGACCTGCTCGGAGTTTGGATGAGTGAGTCTCGAGTAGCACGGAGTTCCCAAAATATCCATTTCATCCTTATCGGCCATTTTGACCAATTGTTCAGGATCACTACTGTATCTGAATGTTGTTGAAACGTTAATTGGTGGAGCGACATCCGGCACCCTATTGAGGTGGTCTGCCCCGTGTATTAAGTTGGTCGAGAATCCTGGCATCACTAAAGAATAGGCGAGTTTTCAGTTTATTTAGAGGTTTTCGGAAAGAAAGTCAACTCTGGGGAAATTTTCACTTCTTTTCACCCAAAACCGTTATCCGACGGCAGCGCGGAACGGAGGGCGAATTCGCAATTTTTCATGATTTAGAAATCATGCATTCTGGCTGCGAAAAAGTAAGTGTGAAATTGAAAATTTCCAAAAAAAATCAGATCTGTCAAAGAGCGATCAGTAAATCCAATATAAATGTGCTTTGGGTAAGGATAAATAATATAGATAGTCTATTTTGAAATAAAATTGGATGCAGTTGATCTGCGAGCTCAATACTTGTTCAATAATGCTTAGTTGATCTACAGAACAATTACTAGAAGATGACTCATATTGAATTTTCATTCCTCTTGCGAGTACATTAGAATCATTTAAGACAAATCATGGAAAAACTTAATAGCAATAGCAGTCTCATTCTTGAAAACTGTCGCTCTTTATTGGATTTTGTATATTTATTCACTTACAGTTCAATCCATATGCTAAAAGTACTAATTATCAGTTGTACTCAAAATAATTTCCCGGAAGTTGCATGTTCCGATGGCTTAAGTTTTCTCCCCAACCTCTGAATCAAGTACAACACACATCCAATGAATCTGAACAATGCCATAAAGGCCACCATCCATAACACTACGGTTAAGAAGACCTTGGCACGTTTATCCTTTTCAACTTGAAGCCCTGTAGCACTTTCAAACTGATTGAAACCACCTGTTTCCAAAACAACGGCCACAATAATGAAGTTTGTGATCATCCAAATCAATACCGTCATTGATCTGATAAATGCATAATAGTCTTCGTTGGAAGTCGAATGTTTCGAATCGTTCTCAGTCCAAGGGTTTTTGATCTTTTCCAATTGGTTCAAGTACGACTGGTTGATTTCTTCCTTGAGAATAGGAATACTCACATCAAAAGTACCATCCTCTCTAAGCTTGGCTTCACCCAACAGAGCTCCACCGGTGTCACCTTTGGTACCCCAAGAAATATCATCAATGTTACAGAAGGCGTAAATATTGAGAACATTGACATACGAAGGAGATAACAAGATGTACTGGACAAACGAAGTAAACATGTGCCATGGCTCAAAGTATAGGAACGATGCAAGGAAATATAACGCATATGTGGACGATGTTGCCACTACCAAGTCTCTGAACTGAGAATTCTGGATGAATAGAGCAACCGTGATTTTTGTATGTGAGCGGTAAATTTCTTGAATGGAATGGATCGCCATGAAAAGAGCAGCAAAAATCATATAGGCCATCAAGATGGCAAAGAAAACAACAATCACAATGTAGAACCGTTCTGTACCCTTTGGTTTATTACCAAAACTCAAGACAAACGTAGTGACAATTGAGGCAAGATACATCCATAGGAAGATAACAGATAATACTTTTCCAGGAGCAAAGCCCAAAGCGGGATCGGCAAGAGAAGTAGTTAAAATTCTGAAGACAAGGAAATACGAACCGATAGCAAACCAGGAAATTACCAAGTTCAAGAACTGGTAGAAGAATTCTATGTGAAGGAAGACCTTTCTTCCAAATGAATGCGAAGATCCCCAGATCTTTGCAAAATGTACCAAGGCATAGATGGCTGCGAAAAACGAACCGTTCAACCATCTTCTTCTTTGCAAGATGAATTCAGCCAAACCTTCAGGAACATCAGTTTCAGCACTGGCACTCTTACAATATCTCAACAACCAACTACAATCCTTTTTGGCTACAAGTTCGTAACATAGAATTCTGTCTTCAGCCAAGTACATGTTGGAGGTGAAGATACCTGCTTCTTCCTTTTGCTGGGTCTTTTTCAATTGGTACTCATCATCGTTTGGATCCAAGTCTCCACTGCTGTGCATGAACTCACCTTTGAAGTACTTTTCAAGAGGACCCTTGCCATTGACATCGTTCTGCAAGGCACAGAATCTATAGGCCGAAAAGGCACCTGGCAAGACTGAAATGAACCCAAAGACAGATTCCGTCGGCTTATCCAAAATATTAGAGATCTTATACTCAAAATTTTGTCCGTACACAATCGGGTTAGTGAGTATCTGTCTCTTTTTCAAAGAGGCCCTAATTTCACCACAGGCTCCAGCCACACGGTGGTCCTTGTCGAACTCCTTCCACAAATGGTACAATGACTTACCCGAAGGCTGAGTTCCCGCATCGAGTAAAACTACGATTTTAGGATCAAGAACTTGACCCAAAGCTTGGAAACACCATCTGTGAGAATTAATCTTCTTGGCATTGTTCTCCTTCAAGCAAAAGAGCAATTGCACTGGCACAATCTTTTCGGTGGTTAATTTCACGGTATCGGTGACACTCGAGATCCCGACTCTGGTGGTGTACTCGTAAACATGGGCCTGGGTCTTTTTGTCATCGACTCTACTTTTGGCAAGGCCATCCTGGTAGACTCCCAAGGCTGCAAGAAGCGCCTGGGCTCTCTCGTTGATCTTGGAACGACCATCAGAGACTATACAAACAACTATTTTTTTCCACGAATCCTTTCCCCAAGTGGAGTTTCTGCTTCGAGACTCCAAATGTTTGATGTTCTTAAAGATCCCCTTCAAGGTTCTGGCCAAGAGAATGTCACTTTCATTGTACATAGTGACTACAATCATGATTTCCGTCTGACGAGGAATAGGATAATGAACTGGACGTAAGATATAGCCATCTCGGTAGAAGTTTGAGGGACCACATGTTACAGCCGTGTATCTCATATAGGAGAATTCTCTTGACAATCCACCGTCCTTTTCGCCGACTTTGTAATCGGGAAACTTGGAGAGCAATTCTGTCGCCACAGGACAATCCAACACTAAGTGCCCGTTGAGACCTGGAGCAATACCAATCTGGGGCTTGGGTGGAGGAGGTTCCTGGTACAGAACATCCTGAAATGGTGAATCTTCGTTTTCTTCGTCTTCTTCCAAGATGGGAGGAGGTGGGGGCATATCGATAATAGAAGGAGGCTGGACTTGAACCGTAGCCAAATCGTAATGGTCTCCTTCAAATTGATTGTACTGAATTTGTTGGTCAAACTCTCTTTCGTCTTCATCTTCTTCGTCGTACACGTTGGGAACGAAAGCCTGGTGGAAATCGTGGTTAGTCGTATATTCCACATACTGAGGCAATGGCTGCGAATAATTCTGGCCATGGCTATTGTAGTTATTGCCATTTCCATTATGGTTGAACAGATCCATTTCGTACTCGTTATCGTAGAAGGGATCGTTGGGAGTACGGATCGGAGTTAAGTTGTTTGGCTGGAGGTGGCTAGTGTTGAAAATAGCCGTGGGGTCGAGATTCTGGCTGGTGTTGTGGTGATTCTGCACATTTTGATGTTCTAATTGGCTATTATCGTGGTAATAGGAGTCGTCAAAGGAAGCTGCCGAGCCTCTTCTGTCGTAAGCCGGTTCCGGTTGCTGGAAGTTCACGGAGCTGGTGCTGTCGTTGTAGTTGTACCCCAGGGTCGGTTGGTTTGGATTGAGGTATTCGCTAGAGCCTCCGCTGCCACGATGTGGCGTATACGAGGGGTGATTGTATTGACTCATGGTATAGCTAGAATTCTACCTGAGTAGTATGACTTGGGAAACTGATGGAGCAGTTGAATCCAGCAGATTAGTCGAAGCGAAGTTGGAATGAGTCAATAAATGTTGAAACTGATCTGTAGTGATCTGAAGATGGATACAATAACTGTTCAGTAAAAGTTTGTAAAAATCACAAGCTTTTTCGAAGTGGCCTCAACGATGTAGTCCAAATAGCAGCGAATGGTAGGAGTAGATGGTGCGATAGGATGTCAGATTCTCTGCGGCACGATCCAGCACGTAGGTGTCGTCTATAGCACTATCTAAGTACAGTGAAACGAGCGAATGAAATAGACTATTCCTACACTTCAGCAATCCCCAGAAAAAGTCCACTATATATCTATTCGCTGAAAAAATCCAGTTTTAACCTGTTACAGATTCGTAAACAGATCAGCCTCGTTAAATGCGAGCGCGAATGTCACAAAGCCCGCAAAATGACCTGAACTTAATTAACAAGCTCTCCAGACACATTACCGGAATCCAGATCCTCGGCTCCTCCAATGATCGGTCCACTTTCAGTTCATTTTCAATCCGATCCAGTCATCAATGGTGATAATATGCTTGTTGAAATTAATATCTCAATTCCCGGTCATCTTCTGCTAAACTCTGTCTGTCTGTCTGGATGACAGTTTTCGTGCAATGCCCTAGAAAATTTACACGTCTAAAATAATAAGGTGTCGAGAATGCATCCGTGCCGCAGTATTCAAAATCTCGTCTAACAGGAAACCTGCAAAGGTGCGACACGTCTGGCGCAGAGTATTTCTCCACCGGACAAAAATAATGATCTGGGGGCTGTGACAGATTAACGTGGCTGTGATGTGCCGGCTGACAGACACCGCACCTCCACTACAAACCAGACACACATCCCCTAAGTTGCCAGACATGCAGATATTAATAGCATCCACAAGCTGTCAGCACCTTCTAATAATAGCTTTAATCAATCATCAGTTGATCTTTTTTTAGCGCAGAGTGCATATAAGAGATGCACAAGGAAGCTTCCACGTGATGACCCGTATATCACTTCCGTAATTGGCAAAGTCAAAATCAGCTATGCAACTCTATATATTGCATTTATATAAATTTATCAGAGTTGAACGAAATATAGCTCGGGAAAGTGAGTTGATCCAGGCCCATCAACATCTGCTTCGCATGGCATCGCCAGCTAGAATCAAATGAAAGCGACTATGAGTGGTGAACCAGTTCCATCATCGATGGGAGCATTACATCAGGACTTTTGTAAGTTTTGATTCCAATAGCCTTCCACTATTTTGGCTCTATTTAAGAAGTTAAAGTTTATTTACGACTTATCCAGTTTCTAAGTAAGTCATGTAAGGAACGATGTAAGCCACTGTGAGTCTGCATTAGTACATTGAAAGCTCGGTGTTTGTTAGACCAGTAAATGTCCGAGAGTCACGTGATCCGGCATTAACAGATTTCTGGAGTTGGCAAAATACAACCCCGATGTTCTGAACAGTGATTGCAATTAGATCCGAGAATGGTACTTTTGTCCGGTTCGAGCTTCTTGTGGTCACATGATAGATCAATAGTAATGGCGGGCGCACCCTGCTGAGTCTCTGGGTGTGTTTCCGTCTGGTGATAGTGCTAAGAAACCACATTGTTTTGTCAAATCTCCGAATCTTTGCCTCTATCAGAACATGACAAATTTTATCCACGTGACCAGGAAAATGTCGGGCTTTCTCACTGTTGAGCGGGATACTGTTGAGACAAGTAATTCCGCAGTATTAGGCGCTCCGAATCACAGACATAGTCGGTTTTAATTTTGCTGCGTCGAAACATCCGTGCCGCAACATAAACCTGGTTTAAATGATAACCCGCGCTATCTTTAAATCCGCATGTTGGGTGTGCACCACACTTGGCAAGATTACAAATGGTGGGCTTAAATAATTAACACCGAATAGAAGAAGTGCTTTGTACAGGAATTGACGCTGTTCCTAGCCGTACGGACTTCCTCGTCAAACCCGCATGTGTTGAGTTCCTGCATGCGATCCAGATCGGTGTTAACGTCAAGTTCCAGCCGCTTCGGAAAAATGTGGACTTACCGCATTGGGGTTGAAGCCGTTATGGTGCAAAAAGAATTTTAATGTTTGTGCCCATCTTGAGTCAGATTCGGCTCTATTCTTTGCGTGTCGGCATTTTGCCATTTGTATAAATTAAGGGCTCCATCTCGAGGTTAAACAGAACTTCGGAAAATAATCGAATCATCTTTTTTGCATCTTAATCTCACATCAATACTTCATCAAACATGTCCAATTTCGTTAGAGGCTCATTTTGGGGAACACTTTTGAACCGTGCCTCCGGCCGCAAATTGTTCCAACACAAGGAAGACCGTTCGGACTACGTGATACCAGACAAATATCTTCCTGGCTACAAGGAAGTTGAAGAGGAGTCTTCGTTGAAAGATGCTAAGGCAGAAGGTGAAGTTGACGGAGTCGACGACAATGATGACAATGTGTCCTCTTCTACTGTGACCAAGACTGGCGACGACAAGGTTATTGTCACCTGGGACAGCGAGGATGACCCAGAAAACCCTTACAACTGGCCATTGTACCAGAAGATCCTTCTTGCTGCTGAAGTAGCATTCTTGACTGTTTCCGTGTACATGGGTGCAGCTATCTATACGCCTGGTGTTGAGGACATCATGTTAAAGTTCGACATTAACAGAACTTTAGCCACTTTACCTTTGACTATGTTCGTCATTGGTTACGGTATTGGTCCAATGATCTTGTCTCCTATGACTGAAAATGCTGCCATCGGTAGAACTCCAGTATACATTATCACTTTGTTCATCTTTTTCATATTGCAAATCCCAACTGCCCTCTCTGAAAATATTGCTGGTATGGCTGTGTTGAGATTGATCTCTGGATTCTTTGCCTCTCCAGCTTTGGCTACCGGCGGTGCTACCATTGGTGATGTTATCTCCATGCCTTATATGCCAGTGGGAATTGCAGCCTGGGCTATCGGAGGTGTCTGCGGTCCATCGTTGGGTCCCTTGATTGGTTCCGTCTTGGTTGTCAGAGGTTCTTGGAGATGGCCCTTCTGGTTTATGGCCATTATCTCTGGAGTTTGTTTCCTTGTTTTGAGTTGGACTTTACCAGAGACCTTTGGTAAGGCTTTACTCTACCAAAAAGCCAACAGATTGAGAAGAGTCACCGATAATCAGAACATCACCAGTGAAGGTCATATTGAAAATTCCAAGTTGACTGCTAGAGAATTGGCTATTGACACATTGTGGAGACCTATCGAAATCACCCTTATCGAGCCAGTTGTCTTGTTGATTAACGTCTACATTGCCTTGGTCTACACCGTTATGTACCTTTGGTTCGAAGCATTCCCAATCGTTTTTGTTTTGACCAAGCACTTTACGTTAGTTGAAATGGGTGTATCTTATGTCAGTGTCATGATTGGTATTTTCATCGGAGCTGCTATTTACATTCCTGTTATCTACAGAGCTTTTACAAAGAAGATTCTCTCTGGTGTAATGGTCACACCTGAAGTTTTCTTGCCAAGCGCTATCTTCGGAAGTATCTTGATGCCAGTCGGTATTTTCATTTTTGGATGGTCTGCTTCTCCAGACTTGCACTGGATTGGTCCAATTATTGGTGCCGCCATTTTTGCTGCAGGTGCCTTCATCATTTTCCAAACATTGTTTAACTACTTGGGTGCTTCTTTCTACAGATACTTAGCCTCTGTCTTTGCCAGTAATGCCTTGTTCAGATCTGTCATTGCTGGATGTTTCCCATTGTTTGCTGACGCTTTATTTAACAACACTGGAACCGAGAAGTACCCTGTCGGCTGGGGTTCGTCAATTTTGGGATTCATTGCTGTTGCTATGATCGCCATTCCAGTTTTCTTTATGATAAACGGTCCTAAGTTGCGTGCTAGATCCAGATACGCTAATTAATTTTCTTATTTTTCCTAATATCTACTTGCACATAGAAAAGAGAACATTCCGAATTACTAATGCTATACAATATACATTATAAATGATGAATTTATATCCGTAATTATTTTATACAATGGTCGATCTTATTAAACGGGGAGGATTTAAGTCCGACATAAGTATGTCTTCTACAATTCTTGCTTGAACAATAATATGGAGCGAAGTCACTTACCCACAAAAGTACTCCGAATCGGTCGAAGAGATAGATTAAAGACGATTGATTCAATTTTACTAGTAGAACTTCCTACCGTGATGATCCATAGGAATAGTAAACTAATGGTTATATATCTAAACAAGGGAAAGTATTTGTCAAATTGCGGTCAACTATTACTTATTGCAAGCTCCTTGTAGTGTAGGACTGCTGACCAACCTAAGTCGTTTAAATACTCTTATTAGTAGTAGGATTGAAATTAAAGAATACTGAAATGCGAGATCCATGTAGATTAATTTTTTAGTGCTTTGGCCACACCATATTTTACTCTTCCAAGTACAAGAGATCAAAACTTTATAGTTTATAGGAAGATTTCCATGTAAAGTATGCACTTCAGTTAGTAGAATTAATTTCGATAATGAAACAATGAAAATTCTTGTATCTTAATTCATTCGAGACCTATATAATCAAACTTCATTAACGTTACAACTCCGAATACCTTTGTATTATCAATTCTAGGACTAACGAATAATCTGAAATTAGAACAGAATAATAATCGAGCATACAGCTTTGAACATCTTGGATTTTATTGGAATCTAAAACGTATCGTTTTCAACACAAAAATCACCAAAAGCATCGCCATTAATGTATTAAAAATAGCAATCTGCGCCCCTACAAACATAGATATCTCAAGTCTCTGATCGATGCATTTAATCAAAATCACATCCAGAATCTAGATTTTAAAATAATTCGAAACCTTTCTTCTTGTATTTAAAGTAATAAATGGCCTGCCGTGTGATAGGTATGGTTAATTTCTTATAGATCATGACAAGGCTGAATGAAATGAGGAGAAAGAGTCCACTGGAAATAATACCTCTTGGTATTGGAAATGGTTGGTATAGTTGCTAAGACATCCTGATATGATCTAAAAAATATTCGTATGAAATAGTCATCGGTATAACACTTTGTCTTCATCCGATTACCTAAATTATCCTTGTTGTCGATCATTGTTCATCATATCGGTGTATACTTTACAAATATATATTAACAATGTCTGTGGACGATTTACCTTCTTTTCCCACACCCTTTCAGGTATTGGAGAAACCAGCTAGAGATAATAGAAATAGCTTTTCCAAGAATTCCCCACAATTCCACGCTGTACTCGTAGGACAATCTCAAGCTCAAGCTCAAGCTCAACCTAGATCTAATTCCATGAATGATGAGAACTATCGCCAACGTCGCCAGCTGTATTCACCTTACCAAGCATCGCCAAATTCACAATCTTTTTCAGGAACATCAGGTTTTAAAGTTCTGTCTAGCAGTCTGCCTTCGCCATATCAAATTCTGAACTCAGGTAATGTTCCTAGACTGAATTACCAACCTCTACCAAGTCAGCAATCTCAGCAACCCCAGTCATATCAGCCATATAAGCCATATAAGCCAAATAAGCAACATCAGCAACGAATTGCCGAACAATATCCTCAGCAACATATGCAACACCAGCAACATCAGCAATATCATCAACCTCTAACTTCTAATAATTCCTCTTCAAGTAGTTTTGATCAACCTACAGCCCCTTTAAGAATCAGCCAGAGACGCTCAAGTCAAAATTCTATGACCTCCGAGGTCATACTGATGAGGTCCAATTCTGATCCAGCCACAGATGTGCTAAGACAAGAACTCCATCTTGTATTCAACAATGTAGATATTAATCATTCAGGTAAGTTATCTGCCAGAGAATTGTCCGGAGCACTCATGAATTTTGACAATACCAAGTTTAGAACTTCTACTATATCTCTTATGATGAGAGTGGTAACAGAGGGAAATGATTCGATAAACTTTGAACAGTTTGTAGTTCTTTTTCGGTATTTGACAAAATGCAGGGAGTTGTTCTCTGTTGTAGACAAGGATAAGTCTGGAGACATCAGCTTTACGGAATTCCAAGTATTATTGAACCGTTCAGGCTATAAGTTGCACATTAAAACTGAATGTACCATCTTTGAGAAGTTTAGCGATGAAAGTGCTGCTCTTCCCAGCAGCAGACTCAAGTTCGATTCGTTTGTAGAATGCTTGATATATTTGAGTAAAATTACAAAGTCGTATAAGAAGTACGACGTGGAAAAGACAAAGAATGCTACTTTTACTTTCAGTCAGTTTATCTTGGAAGCGAGTAATTTCTACCCTTAACTGGATACTTTTACATAATTCTACAATAAACTTCAGTTACGACTTTTCTTTGTCTATAGGAGATATTTTTCCGTGCAAATGATCGATAATAATCGTCAACTGGTCATAATTTACATGCGCTGATGAATGTTAAATTATTCCTTTTGTAAATCTCTGATGTAGGGTACAATTCTACTTCGTTTCCTTTTCCTTCTTTTTAATTCCATCGGCCTTCAAAGGCTTGTTGGAACCCCAGATTAACCACAAAATGAAAACTTCAATGACGTTCAAACTGATGACTTTCATTTCATAGGTTTCAATCAAATTTCCGAGAACCTTCAACAATTCACCAACATCAAAGAAGCCACCAAATGTGATGGTCGACATTTGTAAGGCAACATACTTGATCGCAAACTTGTAGACGAGCAAATGGAAGATTATTGATCTGTACATATACTTCTTCAATTGAGTTTCTCCATTCGTCTTCCAGTATTTATTGATTTTGAAGGCGTAGTATATGATAGCAATGTAGAACAAGGATTCAGAAGCAACCTGTACCAAGGAAAATGCTGACACGATGCCTCTTTCTCTAGGATCCATTGCTCTGATCAAACTCTTCTTATAACCACCAGGAAGTATCACAGAATTGTACAAGATCAGGTAATTCTCTTCGAGTAAAGTGATATCCATAAGGGTATTGATGTCAGTGTATATGTAATCGGTGACAGCACGGCTTAAGGTGTTTGCTAACCAAAATGTCGTTGTAAGCTTAGTGTTGATCTTAACATCGGCACTGGCGTAGCCGTAGCCCAAGTAGACAAGAATTAAGATATAGAGTTGGAACTTATCAATAACACTAGTCTGCAATCTGAACAAAAAGTTTTCAGTGAAGTCGTACAATACATCGTTGGGGAAGTAAGTACAGACGAGTTCCAAGATGAAGTATAACGAGTTGTAAGCAAAGTTGACAATGAAGAAGTAAATGATGTAACGAGTGACGATAGGCAATTGCGAGAGCTTACCTTGGCCGATCGCGGGGTGGAACAAGCTCATAAATACCAAACCAAGGCCAAATACTACCGATAAACTAATGTGAGTGGAGATATCATGGAAGATGTTGACAGGCATGGTTTCATTCTTTACGGTAATTCTGGCATTGTAATGGGCTTGTGGTAAAACAAGTGTCTCATTGTACTTGTACAAAGGCAAGTAGATACAGTAGACTCCATCATGGTTGATAGGGTAATCGACCTCCTGGTCAGAGACGACGAGCGTTGCCAAAACGGATTCAGGAATATCGAAATCTTTACGAGAAATCAACAGAAATCCTAGTTGGTCGTTTTCGTCAAAGCCCAAGATAGGCTTGTCCAAGATGTACGAATGGTTGAGGAAGTAATTCAAGTTGGGCAAGTTTCTGAATGCAACGATATCATCGTATTCGAAAATGACAAGAGCAGTAGGTTGTCTGACTCCAACAAAATCGATATTAAGCGATGTATCTTTGCTAGAACCATTAACAAAAAGACAGGCACCGTTTGAGTGGAGATTCAAATCGAAAGATCTGTGGGAAAACGCGGCAGCGGATGAAAATTGCAATGCCAAAAAGACGAATACAGCCCATAAAGGATTGCTTTGGAAAGACGCTCTCATGACTTGAATTGAAAACAGTAGCAAGAAGTAATACAGCAGTGAGTTGAAAGAAGATTAAAATATAATGAAGAATTTCCTATAGTACAAATAAAGAATCAGGTAGATCTTTGGCGACAAAGCTGAATCTGGAATTTTTGAAATTGACACCTAATGCATATTTCTAGACGGACCCTGCTTATTGTTGAAACTACAAATAGTACGACATTTAGACAATACTCTTTTGGGAGACTTCTATAACTTGGAGGATTGCATATGGGTCCAAATTGAAATTTCTTCTCCAGATTAGGAGAGGTGCACTGTACATCAGCGTTATTTTCTGCCACCTTGCATATTATTTCGTTGCCAGCGGCTATTGAGAGAAGGAGGAAGCTTTTATTTCGAAACTGTGATGTATTTTGTAATCTGTTCTATTCAAGTTTGCATTGCTCTTGTAAGCTGTTCTATTCAAGTTTGCATTGTTATAGATATAAGTTCTGCTTGGTATTACAAAAATAACATTCACTCAATTTGTTCTCTTCCGGTCACTCAAATCAATCAATTTGTAAGATGATCCTAAAATACTCTAGCTGTGTTGTAAAATCATTTGCAGCCATTCTCCTCAGATTTAAGACTGTAATTGATATTATCAACGTCTATTCCCTAATATGGTCTTTTTTTTTACAAAACTATGCAAATTATCTCTTTTTTTTCTCTATAGCCACGACATATATTGCATTCTTGAGGGTAATCAAGACAAGTACTACAATTCAATAAATCCTAACCGTTCAAGCTAGCTTCGGCGTGGGTGTTGTATCTCAATCCCTTGATTGGAAACTTCTTGATGAGTTGGTCGATAGCTTCCAAATCTTCGTCAGACAACTCTACGATATTTGAGAAGTTACGAGTGATCTTATCTTTGGTAGAACCACTTGGAATTGGCAAGATTGGAGCAACGTTCTTGATCCCTCTGAACTCCTTTCTTCCAGAGATTGCCAAGATCCAAGACAAAGATAATGATTCCAAGGTAGTGTTCTTAACTTCGTGAGCAAACTTGTGCAATGCCTTGACCAATTTGATGTTTTGGTCATAGTTTTCTGGAAAGAACTTTTCGAATAAATGTCTATGGTCGCCCTGTGGAATAGTTGCTAACCAATTGTCTGCATGGTCAACAGTGAAGTCAGTCAAGTAGCCTCTACAGAGAGGAGAGTAAGCAATAACCGGAATGTTGTGTTTCGACAATTCTTCCAAAATACCGTTTTCTAAAATATCAGTGGCCATAAGGGAGAGCTCCAATTCGACACACGAGATAGGGAAAGTAGCTACTGCCTTTCTGATGGATTCTATACTTACTTCAGAAAGAGAGATACCATCAATTGCACCACTTTTGACATGCTCAGCAATGTAGGAGATCGTCTCTTCGTAGGGAGTTTTTTTATCGACTCTGGCCATTTCGAACAACAACTTGGGTCTTGCGTCCTTATCCTTTGGGAAAAATGAAGTCAAGTTAGCAATAGACTTTTCAATTTGTTCTTTACTACCGTCTGGTATGAATTGAGGACTGATACCTCCTTTAATGGAAATAGTGAGACCACGATTGAACTCAGCAGTGTTGGAGTCGACAAATGCCTTCAAGAGCTTCAAGTTGACATTGTCTGGGCCATAAAAATCACCGCCATTGAGCAATTTGGTACCGAATTCTTCGTGAGAAGTGACAAACTTAAGCGATTCCACAGACGTTTCAATTGGAGGAGGCACGGGAGTCCAGGTCATGGACATGGTTCCGAATCCAAACTTGGAATGGAGAGGTACAGGTTGGTAAGACATAGTGAAAATTGATCGGTGATATCAAATTGAAATTGAATCTTTGTGAGATTTGATAAAGGAGAGACAATTGGGTTCTTTCAGTGCCAAATCAACTGCTTTTTATCTACTGGAAAGGAGGAACTACGTGTCAAGGTATTGTAAGGGCTTAAATGGGGTCGGTTTCGGAGAAATTGCACAGAGTGCATATATAATGATGGATGCGGGTAATCTTTAAGTTCCGCATCAAAAAAGACGGAGATAACTAATAAGTTTGAGATGGCAAAATAATGGACAAGAAATAAACTGGGAAGATGTCAAGAATAGTGTAGTTTTGGCAACTGAAGTATAGCATTTTTTGATTTTTCACTAAAGTCCGTTTCCCCGGATAAGAATCGAAAGCGGAACGTTCTTGGAATGCCGTACTCTTAAGAATTATATCCATTTATGGGTAAGACAAACAGTTAACGGAATTGCGCAATCCTCCAACTCGGCTGTATATCCAAATGCGGTATCTGCGAAATTACAGATCCACCAGAAGATCAGATATAGAATCTAAGACCATGAAGAGAATTGTTCGAAGGAGAATGGGAAAAATAAATAGATTACAAATAGATTATTAAGAGATTGGAATGATTCCTTCTGCATTCATCTTATGAAATAGTGCTCTGAGATGCGAATATTTGGTTCATTACGAGAAGAGTTTAATCACTTGGGATTCTAATACGAAGGAGGATATTAGAGGGGCGACGTTAGTCCTAAATAATCTAATCAATGAACTTATTCCAGTGGAAACGATAGGTGCAAACTTACTATCAGTTTGTTACCTCTTCATGAACAAGATATTCGATTAATCTTCTATAAAGTAACGTAAACTATGGCTATTGAAATTGATTTGATTAACTAGACTTATTTTATCTTGAATAGCTATGACAGCGAGCCAGAAGGGCTCTGTAACGAGAGGTGATGCTAAGTGGTGAGCAGTTAGAAGAAGAAAAGGGATTCCTTCTCATAGCCCAAGTCTGCGGTGATCTTTGCCAACGACTTTTTCATTTCTGGAGGACCACAGACAAAAATTTTGTTTTCTGGATCATTGGAAGGTAAGAACTTCTCGACGACTTCTTTGGTAACATAGCCGGAGCTTCCGGTCCAGTCCTTGGGAGGAGTGGTCAATACGTACTCTACAGAGAAACCCGGGTATCTGGAAGCAATTTCATCGATCTCTGCTCTCAATGGGATATCCTTTTCAGAATTGTTAGCGAAAACCAACTTGACCTTCGTGGTATCTTCAGGGTTGGTGATGATTCTTGTGATCACCTGGAGAATAGGGGTAATGCCCGAGCCTCCAGCGATCAAACCAAGTTCCTTAGCCATGTTCGGTTGGTAGTCCAATTTTCCAAAAGGGCCTCTAAACTTGACAGTCTGCCCTTCCCCAATTTGAGCCAATCTTTTGGTGACGACACCGTGCTCGTAGTGTTTGACCAAAATGTCAAAAAAGCCGGTGTCAAACTGGTTGCTGATTGGCGAATAGTAGCGGACTTCGTCTTTGCCATTGATTGTAAAGCAACAGGCCAAATGGTGCCCCGTAGGGATATCCAATACCTCGTCGTCCCTGTTGAGCTTGAACCTATAGATAGTAGTCATGGGCGCAATGATGGTTTTGTCCATAAGTTCAAATTCCTGCCACTTTACTTTGTCCAATGAAGAGCGTCTTTTGTAGGCAAAAAACAACTGCGTGGAACAAACAACCACTATGAACCCGATGGAGTATGGCAAGTACTCGTAGCCGAAAATAAGCGTACCAAAGATGATGAGGGCTATAGGGATATAGATCCCGTGCAACGGCTGTTTTAAAAGCTCTCTTTTGTCTTCCATTACTTTGTGTGATATAGTTTCTGGTGTTTCTAAGGAAAGATACTGTAGAATGCTTTGTTTCTGGTGAATTTAGATAGTAGAATTCTTCAAATCATTTGAGGCCCTCTTGATTATTTTTCAGTCTGGGTTGTGCACGACTGGTGTGATCTTTATTGCCGCAAACAGCCGTTGCATCGGCTAATAGTATGCCACCACTAAATCACAGACATACTAAATACTATTACAACTCATTTTCACTGTTACTAGTGGAATTCCATAGATGTAAATAACTGCTGAAAAATATATAGTACAAATAGTATATATCTTTCTAGAAAAAGACGGTCAATCTTACTGTATAATAATTATATACTATGGTAGTTCATGAATCATCTAGTTTTACATATATCAGGATTAATACATACTTAGAATAAGTTCTATAGGTGGTTCGCTCCCTATTATAAATAAACTTTATAGAAATAGTACAATAATTAAATTCGTATCTTTTATAATCGCAGTATCATTATACCACAGTTTATACGTAACAATGTATATTATATACTAAAAAAACCACAGAGGTAAACCAAAGAAAGTATGAACAAAGCAGGGTATTAGAATGAACTATAAAGAGTAGAGCAACCATCGCTGACATTTAAATAGAAAGAAAACAAAGAACCAGTAAAAACCCAAGCTAGCTTAGTATTCTTCCTCTTCTTCTGGGAATGAGTCGGTTCCAACTTCGATGTAGTCTCTTTCCAAAGCAGCCAAGTCTTCTCTAGCTTCAGTAAATTCACCTTCTTCCATACCTTCACCAACATACCAATGGACAAAAGCTCTCTTGGAGTACATCAAGTCGAACTTACGGTCGATTCTTCTCCAGGCTTCAGCAATGGCTGTAGTGTTAGACAACATACAAACAGCTCTGTTGGCAGAAGCCAATTCGGAGCCGGTGATGGCAGTAGGTGGCTGGTAGCAAATACCAATCTTGAATCCGGTAGGACACCAGTCAACCAATTGAACCGTCTTCTTAGCCTTGGCTTGAGCTACAGCGTTCTGAACGTCTCTGGTGACTACATCTCCACGGTACAACAAACAGGTAGCCATGTACTTACCTGTTCTAGGATCACATTTAACCATCTGGTTACCTGGCTCGAAACAAGAGGCAGTGATTTCCGCGACAGAGTTGGATTCGTGGTTAGCTCTTTGCTTGGAGAAGACAGGAGCGTACGAAACCAATGGGAAATGGATTCTAGGGTATGGAACCAAGTTAGTTTGGAATTCGTTCAAGTCAACGTTTAAAGAGCCGTCAAATCTCAAGGAAGCAGTGACAGAAGAAACAACCTGGGCAATCAAGCTGTTCAAGGAGTCAAAGCCGGGCCTGGCAATGTCCAAATTACGTCTACACATGTCATAAATTGCTTCGTTATCAACCATAAACGTACAATCGGCATGTTCCAATGTGGTATGGGTAGTCAAAACGGTGTTGTATGGCTCAACGACAGAGGTAGACACCTGAGGAGCTGGATAGACAGCAAATTCCAACTTAGACTTCTTGCCGTAGTCAATCGACAATTGTTCCAACAATAACGAGCCCAAACCGGAACCGGTACCACCACCCAAAGAGTGGGTAAAGAGAAAACCTTGCAAACCGTCACATTGATCAGTCATCTTTCTGACTCTTTCCAATACGTCGTCCAAGATCTCTCTTCCTACAGTGTAGTGTCCTCTAGCGTAGTTGTTGGCGGCATCTTCTTTACCAGCAATCAACTGCTCAGGGTGGAACAAGTCCTTGTACTTACCAGTACGGACTTCGTCAATAACGTTTGGTTCCAAGTCTACGTACAAAGCACGGGGAACGTACTTTCCCGAACCTGTTTCAGAGAAAAAGGTTGAAAATCCTTCTTCTCCGCCCTTGGGTCTATCTAAACCTTCTTGCAAGTAACCGTCGGGTCTGATTCCGTGTTCCTGGGAGTATAATTCCCAGCAGGCGTTACCGATCTGGCAACCTGCTTGGCCGACTAGAAAGGTTAGTATTGATCAAGTTAATGTGAACTATAAGAAGATTGATAACGTAATTGAAGTGAAATGATATGATATGATAGAATTGGCATTATAATAATGACATGACGGCAAATAATCAAAGGTTTACTATTAAATAGGAATTGCATGATTGAATTGATGAATAGTATGAAGATACGACATGATAATATTGCAATGATAGTAATCTTATAATAGAGTATTTGATGTCAAGATACTTATATTGGTAATCTTTCATCCCCTTCTGTGCTTATCTGTGTGGTAAATCTGATACAACAATAAAACATCACCAGAGCGATAATACTGATACTTCCAAAGCTTGCTATCGACTTATTCCACTTGGTTTCTACATTTATCGCTTTCACTTTCTTTCTCCTCACTTTTCTGACTTTCTCGCTTTTGACGTTGTGTTCATTTCTTACTTCAAATCGTACATGTTACGTATCTGCCTCAGAATCGGAATTAACCATTTCTGGATTCCCATCGCGTCCGATGCTACGGAAAACTGTCCCAGTCATACATACCATTGATACTGATGACTTCTCTCATTATGGATGTAATTTGCTAACAAAAAATCTCGAGAAAATGATCGTGTTCAAAAAGAAAACTGGCGTTCGTGATAAATTTTGTTTTGTTGATGGAGACGAATCCATTTTACTGTTTTGGTGCGAGATCAAAACAAATGCGTAACTGCCAATATAGACTTCCTATTTGGGTAGCAAGTGAGAACGCGTGTGTGTATACGTTCAATGCTGCGAAACAATAGAACTGGCTTGCAGAAAATACATTTGCACAAAGTATTGACATTACACTCAAGTATAGAATTATTCGTCGTGTTAGAATATAGATACTTGTATGGAGATGAACTAAAACTAAGCTTAGCAATCTATGTGCTTGCTGTTGAACAATACTCTGATATGAGCACCCAAGACACCCTCTATCTATGATATATCAATTTACGATACCCTGCATATATCGCACGATAATTCGTCATAATTTACCCACCATTCTAACCTCAGAGACAGATTACTAAGTTTTCTGATAAACAAAGTCCCTATTTCTCTGTTCTATTCATTCATTGTGAAATTGACAAATAGCCCATCGCTATCGATTACCCCAGAAAAGCCGCGCTACCACCTCGGGATAGGTTTTCCATTCTGCGCAATCAGATGCGCATCTGTGCATGAATCATAATCGAACAACTTTAAATTTCGATTTCCACTCCATGGAAACCAACCTATTTATAAGTTCAGTTTTCCCCTGTCACACTCTTCTTTCGCTGTCCTTCATTGTTAACACTATTCTAGAGAGATTTCTTCTTTTCTATGGATATAGTCAAAGAATTCTTCATCAGAAGGGACTCAGATCTCGTGACACTCGTAGTCACCACCTCATTAGCTCTATCGCTCGTTCTTTTCCAGCTTCTGAAACCAAGAAGTAGGAAAGTCGCGCAAGGTATTCTCTCTGGCAACGGAACACAGCTGAAGCAGACTTCGGACAGTTCCGCCGACCAATCGGATCAAAACCCATATGTTCCTCCAGAAATCAAATCCGTTGCAGCCGATTTTGTATGGAACAAATGCGATGCTCTCAAATCATATCCGTTCAAAAATGGAGCCTACAAATTGACCATGGGCATCCGAAACTTGGATCCTCAGGACTGGATCCTTATCGAACCGACCTATATGGACAGGATCAAGAACAAAATCAAAATCGTCAAGAACGAGCATGAGGATTACCCTCCCGATAAGGATATCCGGTCGAGCTCGGTATTCGTTACACCTGAAGCAGTTCCGGCTATCCATGAATTCTATGACATCGTAGTCAACTACATGTGTGACAAGTATCCCATGTATTTCAGTAGAAATGGGGATAAGGTTCATAACGCAATTACCGGAAGGTCCATTCCCGCTTCGTCCACAGTAGATGACAAAACCAGTGCCTCACAGTATCTTGATTTTCTTGTAGAAACTATAGAGGAAGACTTCATAATTCTTCAGAAGGATCCTTCTAGAGAGGATGAAAAGGATGGGACAGAGTATTTCTTCAAGGGTGGGGTGTTTGCATTTGCGGCGGGCTTTGATCCGGCGGATCGGTTCAATATGCCACTTTCTTTCATCCACCATCCAATTCCGGGGTACGAGGAAAAGCTCAAGCTTTCCATGAATAGATACTTCACTCGTATTAAGCCTGGTCAGTTTGTTACCAGAAGCAACTTCTCGATGCAGACACATAACAAGTATTACGTGGATGACCAGAACAAGGGCCACAACTTGCCAGACGGTTCTGTCCAGATTCCTATTGATATCAACGAACTTGATTTTGAGAACCAAGTCCATTACAGAAGCGAAAGGCAAACATTGACCAAACTCCCTAAATCACAAGCTATTCTCTTCACAATCAGAACGTACTTGTTGCCGTTGAGTGAAGTTAAGAAGGAAGGTAAAGAGGTTCGTGAACGATTGATAGGTGCAATAAAGGGATTGCCTGAAGATATTTCAAATTATAAGAGAGCTGGAGAATGGGGTCCTCCTGTAATTGAGTATCTTCTGAGAGATGATATATAGATACCAATTCTGTAGATTTTGAAATGGAACTATTATGGCAAATCAATATGAGTTGTAATGTTTTTTCAGCAATAGACTCACCTCAACTGTATTTCAGGTCAATTATACTCAATTCTACAAGTAGTTACTCTATCTACAACATCAGCACATTACAAAGTCGTTAATTAATACATATCCTATAGATTTTGAATCTCTTCGCGAATCTCTTCCCATACATCAATATTCTTCTTGGCCCAGCCGATAAGAAACTGATTATAACAGAGCAAGATGTCATAGATCATTTTGAGCTGCTTGGCATGGAAGGCATGGAAATTCTTGTTGACTTCGTCTGTGATGAACGAAATGTCTTCAGACATAATCTGCTGGCACTTTCCAAACGTCTTGATCTTGCTCTGGAGGTAGAGCACTCGCTGTCTCCTTGTTTCTTCGGGATTCTGGTCAATAATCTCACTCACATACTGAGTAATCTTCTTGAGCGAGTTCATGCTGGGAAATAACTTGAACTTACTTGACGAGTACGATGCCAGAGGAGCTTGTGATGCACTTCGTCTTTCAGTAGCTGGCTCCAAGTCATAAGTCTTGTTCTTGGAGCCATTAGGTGAGTTGACAGCAGCATCGATACGGTCAGCTTCTTCACCAGAACGAAGTAATTCTTGTAATTCCTTCTTTTTCTCTCGTATCTCCGAGTCTAACAACTCCTGTTGCTTCAATTTTCTACTTTGGTACTTGGAAATGAATTGCAATATGGTGGAATACTGTACAGCTTCTCCTAGAGGCTCAGAGAATTTTGTTTCCAAGTCACTTAAAAGTGCATTGATCGTAATATAAGATCGATCAAAGATCTGTCCCACCTTATCGAATATCGCATTGATCTTTGTCTCTTCTTCGGCACTTACTTTCTTTCCATTCTGACGAGGAGCTTCAGAAAAAGCCAACGAGAAGGTATTGAAAATCGTTCCTAGCTCCGTGTAGTCGTTGGATAAACCTAAATAGTTTTCCATTATTTTCTTATTGATATCGTCCAATGTAGAGGTGTTGATGATATTCAAAGAATTACCTGTCTTGTCTTCTGAAACAGTAGAAGCTATTGCCTGCTCCGATTGATTTGAAGACTCTGAAGTGATTCCACCGTTTGCAAGGAGCTTATTCGTCTTGCTTGTGATCTTCTTCTTGTTATCTTTGAAAAAAGACATCCCGTGGTTATTGCTGGGATTTGGCAAACTAGCATATATTGCGTCTGACTTGAGTCCGTTCTCAGGATTCAGAAGATAAATCGACTTTGGCAACTGGCTCGTAATCAATGAGACCTCATCAACCCAATTAGCGTTCGGATCCAAGAACTTGGCAAAGAAGTCCAAATTTCTAATTTGTGGAATCGCCAAACAATTGTTGAGAAAGTTGCCAAGAAGGCGTTTACGATGCTCGATAAGTTTATTCTTACTCAAATGAGTTGAGTTGATATACGAGTATGCCTTCGCAGATGCGGAATGGTCTCCAGAAGAAGCGGAAGAATGAGGTGAGCTTCCGTTCTGAGACTGACCACCTACCAAGCCGTTGAGGATCGTCAAATTGATATAGTTTTTAGGAGGAATCGGCGGAATGATAACCAAAGGAAAGATCTTGGTGAGCACATCACGTAAAGACTCAAAATCGCTATACCTTCTGCGAGTGAGAATCTCGTCGCTAACATCATCAGCATTGATCAACTTGATGGTATACACTACATATTTCTTCAGCGAATTGGCACTGCCTTCATTGGAGTTTCCAGCTTCAGTTATATGGACTTTTACTCTACGAGTAGGCTTTAGAAGCTTCGAAACCCGGGACTCTACGTCTATGTGAACCGTATTGAAACCTGCGAGAGATCCCAAGCTGGCCGAAGTTCCAGTCGTAGCATCATTACCATTGCCATTTTTGTTGCCTTTGGCAATTGTGCTAGTATCTTTACCTTTTGCACTATTGAGATTGTTACTGTTATTAGTGGTCTTATTGTTATTATTATCATTGGAATTGGAATTGGAATTGGAATTGGAATTGTAAAGAAGAAGTGAATCTTCGTCATCTAAATCCAAACTGGGCTCAGCCTGGTGATTAAACGGATTATTGTCTTCATCGTTGGCAAATGGGATTCCGGAGCCTATATCTGCAATCTTTGCGTCCTCTTGTGGTAACTGCGGGTTCATTTCTTCTTGTTTTGCTTCATTCGTGTCATTTCCCGTTTCGTTTCGTGATTGTACAATTTCTCCAGAGGGAGTAGTAGAGTGTGACATTCAGCAGCGCAGTGTATTAATGCTGGTTGCTATACAAGAGTATGTGGTTGTGGAAGTTGTTACAGTCGAAAGCAGGTGGGTTCCTACAGCCGAAATGTCTGTTTGGCAAAGAGTAGGTAGTGCCACCAAAGGAGAAGTGGTATATTCGAGAAATGATATTCAGTATCGGAGTCTCCTGCAGCTAGAAGATGCGTGCACATTGTCTCTCATTAAAACTATGGGAAGTAAATTATGAAATGTCGCACTGTAGTATTTGAGTGGCAGTGTCGTGAAATTTTAAGGGCTGACTTCTCAGATTTCGAGAAGATATTGATCTAAGATCAATTAATATAATATGGAAACTAGTCATTTGAAACTATCACTAAATTTGTCCCAAATTTTAGGTTATCAAAGAAATAATAGACTCTACTTTATGCTCCTCTTGCAATATGCTCCTCTTGTAATATGCTCTCAGACTAAGCGAGGCTTCGCTAAATGTCGTAATTACGATGTCGCACTATTTTTCACTGTTAAGTTCGAATAAACAGAACTATTCTTCAGTGCTTGACCAAAAGTATCCCATTTTCGTGCGAGAAATTGGACTTTTACACTCGAAACAGTGTAGATGACGACTACGGAGATATTGCCGTTTGATGCGGCTGACAGGGCTGTAGAGGCGGCACAGACCGACTCCAACATAGAGACGCAGTTTGCTAATGTCCTCCATTCACTACAAATGAATCAACTGAGAGATCCATTCGAGATCATCCAGGATTTCAAGCAAATCTGTGCAGATAGGGCACTTTCTGCACGTGAAAAGCTTGCACTCGATGAAAACAATATTGCAATTCTGGAAGAGTTTGACAACTGGGACTTGGAATTCAAGCTCTGGGAACTCGTAGATCGGTTGTTCCGTTTCCGTGCTTTCAGTAGCAACAATACAGAATTGCTTCGTGAATACGACTTTTCCTCTATGGGAATCAAGCAGGAGAATTTTTTGAGAAAGAATCATGCGATCAGAGAGCTTTCCATTATCATACTTTGGATCCAGTCACACACACCATCTCTTGTAGGAGACGAAACTGAATCTCACCAAACGAAATGGAAGAATACTGCTATGGCCGTTACCAATGCTGATTTCAAAGTCTTGGTCAATGGTGCTACTGATGCCGATTTGATAGATAAGCTCGATGTAGATGCTCCATTGCGTAGTAACAAATTCATTCATCCAGCCGATGAATCCAATGACTCTAAAGTATTTGCTCAGATCTACAAGTTGCTTCTTCAGGACCGTGTCCAAGACGCTATTGATATCGCCAACGATACGGGTAATTACGCATTGGCCTTGATTCTTGTCGGTGCTACCCAGGAGTACTTTGATCCTGTACTTGACAAACAGGATCTGGACTTTGATTTTTTTGTAACACAACAGACAAAACCTTCAGGAATCAAACACAAGCTCTTGTGGAAGAAAACAGTTTACAAACTCTCACAACAGTCTAACTTGAACAAGTACGAGAAATTGATTTACAACTACTTATGTGGCGGCGACATTTCAGCCAACTTACTGTTGGCTTCTGACGATTGGGAACAGACTTTGCTCTTGTATTTGACTCAGCTCTACTCCTACAACATTGACAAGTTCATTCTTTCACAGTTATCAACGGATGATGAGACCTTACCCGTCAACATTCCTAAACCACAGCTAAACTCAATCGCTGAAATCTTAAACACTATACTGCACTCGGGTAATTTATTGACTCAACAAAGCGAAAACCCTCTCAGAGTCATTATGGGAAGCGTGATGTTAGACAACGTCCCTTCCTTATTGCATAATTTGACCAGTTCACTGACTGGAGAACCTGAAGCTCTCAAGAAACCGTACATTTCCAGAGTGTTAACTCATTTGTCTATTTTCCAGCTCATAATAGTAGGTACAGACAACATTAACAACGAAGATATCACGACTCTCATCACATCATACACGTCCAAGCTAGCAGACTACAGGTTGCCGGAGCTTATTCCTATCTACTTGTCCTTTGTGCCCAATGAAAAGGACTCTCGTGAAGCATATGCACTTTTCTTGTCCTCGTTGACAGATTCATCTGATCGTAGCAAACAGATAGAAATTTCACGTAGAATCGCCAACCCTCTTTCAGAATTGGACGAATTTATGGATCTCGATAACAGCGCAAGGGAAGACAAGATGGTGAATGTTTTGCGCAGAACCGTTGAAAGGGTGATGAAAGAAACTGAATCGTACTATATCCCGCAGACTGTGATTCAAGTGCAAGACGACGTCAACTCAGTAGATGAGAACGACTCCAAATTGTATCATTCAGTCGAGTGGTTCTACGAGAATAAAATGTACGAAGATGCCATAGTAGCTACTATTGCCATTATTAGGAGGTTCCTTCTCTGTGGAAAACTCTCTCCTTTAAAGGCATTTGCGAAGGGAAAGAATTTTAAATTATTATTAGTGGAATACGACACTCAGCTTCAGACAAGGAACTTGGTTTCTCAGAACGAACCAATTCTCGTGACAGAAAATGACAAAGAGGAGTTGATGTCGTACGCTTCTCTCATAGAAGGATTAAACTTGATAGACGACTGGAAGAAATTTGTAAGTAGTCAAGAGATCGACAAGGGCAAGTGGACTTCTACTGGAGTAGATAGCTCGATAGAAAAGACGAGCAAGACGTTGTTAAACTTGATTTTTAGATGGTTCAAGAACTCTTCGACCGAAAAAGAAGGTGACTTGGCCATCTATTCTGAGTTCAGAAGCATTTATGTTCCATATTTGATTATCGAATTGTTGAAGATATACCAGAATGCAAGAGAAAAGGACTGGAAATACATGAGAAAAGCTTTCATGTTGATTAATGATGTGGCTAATGAAGAGGAAAACGACTTCTTGAATTGTTTCTTGAGATGCGGAAGGCTCGATGAGTTTTTGGTTAAGGCAGGTGAAGTTTCGATCGTTGCTGTTGAGAAAGGAATCTCGGGTATATTCTACTAGTAATTATACTAATCTTATTGTTCTATTAGATGATTCTTCCACTATACATATGTACTCTAAATATAGATTGTGGAAATGATCCACACTTAACAATTCCTAAATCACCTCTTACAACTTTTTTCTTTGCTACTTTATATGCATCTAATTCAACGATGATGCCTTCTCATAGAGTAACTCAACAACATTAGACAAGTTCTTGACAAGATCTAACGAAGCATCGTATGCAGCATCTCTTCTAGGTTCATCATACAAGATCAACCAGCCATTGCCCTGGTCCAAAACCCCGTAGAATACTTTATCCAAGATCATCTGAGACAATTTGCCTTCTACCTGTTGCAAGTTCAACCCAATAGTCTTCGAAATATGTGACAACTCTACACAACTATAAGATTCTATGATCTTCAACAAGTTCTGTTCGAGCAAGTTGTCATACAAGGCATTGAAGTGGTTTTTAATAATGGGATCAGACTTCAATTCTGACGAGTAGGTTAATAACGAAGTCTCAAACTCTTTTAAAGATCTGTTGGAGTACGCAGTTGCAATCGACTTCATTGCATCAATGTCTTTCGATTGGTACTTGACGACATTCTTGTGGTTTAGGATGTTGTTGACGTCATCAATCAAGTTCAACATGATCTTAGTTAACAACATATATTTCAAGACTACAATAGAACGCTCATCGTCTTGCGAATTGAAACCCTCAAACGATTCGTAAAAGTAGGAAAACGCCGTCTTGTAGTCCTTGTCCTCGGCATTCAAGATTCCGCTCTGGCAGTCCAACTCAGCTTGCAACAAAGTTGGACAATAGATCGAGTTTGCCGATGTTCTTGCGCCTGTCAAGGCCGCACGCGACTTGGGGATGTTGCGTAATGCATGGTAAATCTTGGACTCCAACAATTGCACTTCTACCATCAGCGACTTGTCGTCCAACTTCTTGTACTCTCTTAATAATTCATTGATGTACTTGACAGCTTCCTGATACAACGACTTCTTGTAGAGCAACTCAGCCAACTTCAACTGCAACGATTGTCTCAAAAAAGAGAGTTTGCTCTCCACTGCCCAATCAATACATTCTCGACTGGCAGCAATCTGCAAGTCCAACGAGTCTGGAATCGTGTCGAAATATTCAATCAACGACTTGACGATTTTGGCCACTTTGGATTTAGCAAATTTGCCCAAAACACTTCTCGATTCGGCGATCAATTCCGTCAACTTCGTGGCGTTGTGGTTAGTCTCGTAAATCTTACCCAATTCGACAATGGCAGCTTCCTGCTCTTGTAATCTTTTGGCAAGGGATTCTATCTCATTGTCACTCAATATAAGTTGCTTGTATTTCTGTTCAGCAACTTCGTAGTTTTTGGCCGTGGCATTCTCTCTTGCTTCAGCAAGGAGAGCCGAGGGTTGGGACATTGTAATGGATAAGAAAGTAGTAGTGAAGGAATGGAAAAGAATGGATGAAGTTATAGAATTTTTGTAGAAATAGATATATAGAAGACCAGCGAAAGTAGAAGTAAATACTAATCTCTGATTTATTTGCCATCATTATGATTTCAGAGGATTACCCGGCCAGTGCGACACTGAACTTACGCTCATTTGTTAACTATGTTGGCACTACAATAGTATAATTAGTCTGACGTATCTTAATGCTATGTTAATTGTGACAGTGATATGTAAATATGTAATTGACATCAATGCCCGGAAACAACTTAATTTCATCTCTGAGTTAATTGTATATTCATTCATCCCGTACTTAACTCTTAAAATGGCCGAAAAATCTGAGTGCGACTGAAAAATCTGAAAATCAAACTATTCATTAACTATCTGAAAATTGCCAGGCTGCGAATAATTTTTCACTTCTCCAGTTTTCACTAGTCCAGATTCTTCAGACATAAAATGTTAACAGCCCGGGGTATTGGCCACATCGGTCGTAGTTTTCTGGGTCGTCTTCCATTGGCTTCACGAGGCATAGTTTTCCAGACTTTGCGCTACTCTTCCAAGACCCCGTTTCCACTTTCTGGCAAGGAGATCGAGGAACAAAGAAGAATCGAGAAATTACCTAAGTGGCAGCAATGGGGCCACTATTTTAAGAGTGAAAAGTTCAAGAAGAGCATGACCGTCTACTACGTGGCCGGTTTAGGTGCCATGTGTATTGCCTTGTACTACTACATGAGAGACAGATACTATGAGGACAAACAGATTCTGCACGTTAGAAAGAAGTACCAAGCTGACCCCAAGAGTTTATCGGAGTACGAGTACTTGATGTTGAAGAGCTTGAGCCTGGACAAGTTACGGCCAAAAGAAGAGAAAAAGTATCGGATCTATCAGATGATGAGAAAAGAGTTCAGAAGAAAACACATAATGGATAAGGATATCATGTTTGAGCCAAGTCCAGAGGAATTGGACGAATGGTACAGCAAACAACCGCGTATTTCCATCAAGAAGGCTCCAGTGTTGGATGAGCCTATAGATGAAAAGTCGCTGGAAAACAAGATTACCAACGCTGAAAATCCTCACATTGTTCCTGCTGAAGATACCACCTCTTTCTACGAAGCTAAGGCACAGGCTTACGATGACGAAATCAAGTGGGAAGAGAGAGGCATGTTCTTGGGTAAAAGAAGAAGATGGTTGATGAAGCAATTGAAGGGAGATGTTCTTGAAGTCGCTTGTGGGACTGGAAGAAACATCCCCTATTTATATCCTGACAGAATATCCTCCATCACATTCATAGACTCTGCCAGAAATATGGTCGAAATTGCCCGTAAGAAATTCATGGACGCTTATCCCAACTTCAAAAATGCAGCATTTGCTGTAGGAAAAGCAGAAGATTTGGTGAAGTTGGCTGGAGATGATGGTTCTACTGTTAAGTACGACACCATTGTCGAAGCATTTGGCTTGTGTGCTCATGAGGATCCAGTAAAAGCATTAAAGAACATGTCCAGCTTATTGAAGCCAGGAGGCAGAATTATTTTGCTAGAACACGGGAGAAGTACTTGGCAATTTATCAATAATCATTTAGATTTCAGAAGCGAAAAGAGAATGAAGACCTGGGCCTGTAGGTGGAACTTGGAGATTGGTGAACTTGTAGACGAAGCAGGCTTGGATATCACCTACGAGAAGAGAGTTCATCTAGGCTCAACCTGGATGTTGATCTGTAAGAGACCCGAGGATCCTATCAACAGCGACGAGAAACCTTTCATCAACAAGTTGATGGGCACTGAACCAAAGCCAATTAGTAGAGGTTAGCTACTAACTATGATTAATTATGTTTCTATTCCTTTCCTGCCATTTAATTGTATATATCACTAATGACTAGCTTATAAATAGACACCTTCTTCATTTGCATTCTTTGTTTCTTCACTGTTTTCCGTATCGACTTTGTCTTTTGCCTCAATAATGTCGCTTTTCTCATATTTGTCATTTTCATTACTTCTGTCTTTATCTTTTTCTATTATCGGCACCAATTCTACTGAGGTCCTGTTTTCCAATTCCTCTAAACCTTCAAAGAAACTCTTTTCGTCTTTGTCTTTATCCTCAGGATTTAATTGTCCTCTCGATACCAACTCATCATTCATGGCCATATACTTTTCTCTTTTGTGTTTAACAACCTCTCTGTTTTCCATAATAGTAAGGCTGTAGAGATCATAAGTCTCCCTCCATTCATTATGACTTTGCTTAGGATCTAGGTTTCTCAATTCGTCTCTTAACGACTCAATCTCATCCAAAAGTTCGTTGTTGGTACGAATCAATAGAGTAATGGCCCTTCTGAGCTCTGGCTGAGAATCTTGTAGATAATCTGTTGGTGCATCCTTGATAGCTTCTTTAAATGTCGCAAGAGGCAACGGAGGAGATGCTTCTGTCATTTGGAATGGTTGCAGTACTATAAATACAATTCGCTCAAGCTATTAGAAGAGAAGATTAGGTAACGCTGGTTTTCTCTTGCCTCTCATATTAGTACTGTATTATGTATTATGTCTCGCGCGCATTATAAAATTGCAAACTACTATACTCTTCACGAAACAGCCCACAACAATAAGAAGAATAGTGGCATTAAGAAATAAATTGAAGTCTAAGTACTTGCTAAGAAGACAAGGACATAGTTTGGGAAATTATGAATCTTCTTCAAATGGTAATATCTTGAAATATTATGCAGCTGAGTCTGCAGGGTTGCAAATTTTGATTAACATTTCTAGGTTTTCATTTTTTTAAACCTTATTTTGATATACAATACTTCCCTATAGTTGCAGGCATCACTAGGTGGTTCTGGGTCTACGACCAGCGTTGTACGTTCTATGTTCTAATAAGATGAGATGAAGTTGCAAAAATGTCGTTTAATGTTTACGACATTTTTCCTACATCTGAAAAAATGTACGAAGTAAACTAGCATCAGGAATCAACCGTACTTTTCTCTTGTAGAGCAGCAGAATGCTCCGGATCCTATATGGTGCTGTTCGGTGCAGAAAGACGACTTTCAAAAGTCTATGTCGGTATTCCACAGGCTCGTTAGCACAAGAAAAAGCACAAGTTCTTGAAAGAATTGATCAGATACCCAAAGTTCATCCACTACTTCTCGAAAGAGCCGAAGTCATGAAGAAGGAATTCGATCTTGTAGAAGATAAAATGTCTCTGGGAGACTTTGACCAGGAGCTCAGTATAAAATTCTCGAATTTGCTGGTGATCTTGGAAAATTACGACAAGTATACAAATGATTCCGCTACTTTTGAGGAGTTGAAGTCTATAATTGTGGAGCCAAACCAGGATCCAGAGTTTTTAGAGGAGGCCATAAGTGAAGCAAATTCGACCATACCACATTTGGAGAAGTCCATTCAGACATTGCAGCTGCGGTTATTGCCTCCAATGAAGTTCAGTGACAAACCAGCTATTCTAGAAATGAGACCAGGTGTCGGAGGTAGTGAAGCATCTTTGTTCACCGGTGACTTGATGCAGATGTATATAAATTTTGCCAACCATATGCGATGGAAGTACACTATCGTATCTAAAAGCGAAGGAAACGGTGGATTTATCAATGAGATCATAATGAGTATAGACGATCCAGGCTCGTACAATGTTCTTAGACACGAGAGTGGAGTACATAGAGTGCAACGTATTCCTAGTACAGAAAGCAAAGGAAGAATTCACACTTCCACTGCTGCTGTTGTGGTGCTTCCCAAGATGTCTGACGGTACAGAGAGTTCCTTGAAAGAAGACGAACGTCAGTTTGCTCCTGGCGAAGTTCGTATAGATACCATGAGAGCTGGAGGAAAAGGCGGGCAGCATGTGAACACCACTGATTCCGCTGTTAGATTGGTTCACATCCCTACGGGAGTAACTGTAATGCAACAGGATGAACGTTCACAACCAAAAAACAAGGCGAAAGCGTTTCTGATCTTGAGAGCCAGACTTGCTGCGTTGGAAAGAGACAAAGAGTTTGCTGAACAGAGAAAAATGAGAACAGACCAGGTGACGTCCACTGACAGGTCAGACAAGATCCGGACGTACAACTATCCGCAAAACCGGGTGACCGACCATCGGTGTGGGTTTTCGCTACATGATCTCACTGGCTGTATGGCCGGGAGCAGACTCATGGATATCATCGACAAAGTAGAGGAGCACGAATTTGAGCTGAGACTACGGGACTTGATTGACGCGTCCACTGTAAATAGCACCAAGTAAATAGCTTGTATATAATAGCAAGGAGTTAGAAGATAGCAGTGAAATGGCATAATTGGTGTATAGGAATAGTATTTTCTTCAATACCTAGACTGTGCAGAAATGGGTGCAAAAAATGTGCGACCATGCGCTAGTGAAATGAAAAGCTGTACGGAAAGAGCACGAAAGTAGTAGTATAATGTAACAGTATATATATGACTATTCAGAATAAGCAGAACCGACACGGTAGCGTAGACACGAGTGTATAATCGGAAAGAAAGTGCTTTTAGATTAGCGTATATTGGTACCTAAAGAATGCCTGGAAGTTGTATGTGCATCACCAAAGCCCAATTACGCCAGAAAATCCCCGCAAAAGGCTATCATGGCCCACTAGATCTCCGCTCAAAGCCAACACGCCTAGGGTTTGTCGAAACAGGGAAAATCTAGTCGCGTCCTGTTGTTTCATTACGGCTATTGGTCGGGCGAGCTTATCTAAATTATGCACACCTTGGACTGTTTCGTGCGGACAACGTGGGCCACCAGCTGGACGGAAGTCGAAGAATCTCGCCGACAGAACCGGCCCAACGCAGCGATCACAAGAGTACAACTTTCTGGGATCTCCTGAGATCGACGTTCTATTGGTCAGGCTTGCAGCCGTAGAAGCACAAGGTACTCTGGAAAAACTCTCTCACAATTCACATCCTCTTTGCGTGCTATACTTTCATATCGCACATACAAAAATGCTGCACCATGCAATAGCTACATACGGATTCACCGAGATACGACCATTTCCGGTCCACAATGAACTACATTTGGCAAAATGGGACAACACGGACTACGACCAAGCTATTTAGCTTTGAATGAACTAAAACACCTACGCCGCCTGCAATAACCACAACTGCCTGCGATAAATCACAACAGCGTGCAATTGCCTACACCAAACGACGATTGCGACAAACTACATTGAACTAGGAAAAGTGTAGTTTGCGGGCAAAAACCTTCAAATATAACCTACAACGATCGCTCCTGCTAGTTTCTCCCGTACAACTCACGTTGTCATACGCCATCCCGCAACCTGCAAGCTGCATAATCTCGAGGGTCACAGCGTGGCCAGGCTCCTCGACGAATAATTCATCCATCTCGATGCTAATCTGCTCATTCTGCTCATTCTGCCACTTTTCTGCAGATTGACGGATGTCATAGTGCCCTCGGATATCGTGCGCTTGGAAAAAGCGACTATGTCAATTGTGAAGAGCCTAACCAGAGCCAGAATCAGTTCATAGATTCTACTCTCGCCGACTCCACCGAGAAGCCATGGCAGAATAACCACCTGGCTCCGTAGCTATACAGCCGAAGTCACATGTAGTTCCGTGGTTTCCAGCCGAATCAAGCAAGATCTGACCCTGTGGTCTTGAAGATTGGAGATTGTCACGTGACCTAATGTCACAAACGAGCCAGGCGTTCACCGGTTTGAGACAACAACTCGACAATTGCGGGGACTCGTCTGTCGGGACCGAGCCATCTTCAGCTGCTAGTACAGCCGTTGCGGTGGCACCCCGGAATGGTTGGGATGGTGTGGGCCAATAGCGACCGTTACGACCGAAAAATCGACCGTATATCCAGCTGGTAGCTTTTCGAGTAATATTTTATTAGTAGTCCTCGAACTGCTGGATGTCCGGATTAGGAAGGATTGCTACACTTTGAGGGTTGCCTAGACTCATATGTGGGAGCAGTACCGGGGGCGCGGTCGGAAGTAGAACAGGCCACGGCGAATGTAGGACAATTGCAGGTTGGGATTGCTGCTGCTCGGCACTCAGGCTGGCTCGAGTTTGTCCACTTTGAACAAGGCTGACTCGCTCAGGACGCGACTGGACCAGCCGACAGTGATGGCGGACCCTCTGCAACCGTGTCTAGCTAGCGACGTCTGGACGCGCCCGAAAGCCTCTGTGCAACGAGGGAGAATAGCCAAGGTCGACTTCCGGGGATGGACAGGATGAGTGTCTGTCTGCACTCCCGACGCCCCAATGGGAAAACCATAACAGAAAAATAAGATACACCAGAAAAAAAAATCTAGCTACACTTTGGTTAATTAGAGAAATTGCTATATATAATTTTATCGAGTGAATCTTGGGAATAGCGCCCTTTCTTTTGCGTAGTTTTCGTGACAAAGTTTGTATCTTCTTCAGGGAGATCATATTACTCGTACCCTGTCGTAAGTGTGTGTCTGAGAGTCTCTCAGCGTGTCACAGTAGTCTATTTCTGCAGCTCACTCCCACAAGTGTCGAATCGTGAGATTTGAAGGAAGATTCAGCGAACCCTGAGACCGTTGCTGAAGCTGAAAGCCCCTATTGGATAAACCGCTGGCAACTGTTGGCCGTGCACTGTTCGTCGTACTGTTGGTTCCGCTATAGCCATCAGTCTTTATTGTCACGTTCCTTTCGTTCGTTCAGCCACTCGCTCCCATAGAAGTAGCACCATAGCGTTACTTCACAAGTGTATCATAAGATAATATCAAAAGTCATTAGGGTTCGTTACGGCTATCATACTGCCCAAGAATCACAACCATCGTTATCCATATTCTTTGATATATTTCTTTTTGTCTCGCATCTGGATTGAATATCGAGTATTCAAAATTACAAATTTGCACAACTAGTCTGAATTTCCACTCCATTGCAATTTCCAAAACATACCTGATACCACATCTCCTTTCCTACTTGATATCACTGATCTCAGTTCATTAATTTTAGTATCACCGTTATACCTGTCACACATACACGTCACAATGAGTCGGTTTCTAACACTAAGCGTATTAATGAGCATACTATTCTGGATTGCTACACCCATTGCGGCGCTCGGAATAACGGTTCCGCCCTTCAAAAGTGGCGACACCAAGTATTACTCGTCCCGCGACAACCTCCGCAACTGTGTTAGCTACCCAACGGTGAAAGATGACATCATTTTGGTGCGTGTCAAAAGCGGACCCAAGATACCTTCCCAGGTGTTGAACTTATACGTGTTTGATGACGAAGACAACAAATTACGAATTGAGAGAGATATTTCAAACGAGGTCAGCTTCATGTTCACCAACTTAAACAATCCGCGTAAGTCCGACGTCCAGCACGAAGACGGCGTCATAGATCAGATCAAGCGGTCGAACATTGTTCAGAAAATAGCCCCCCATGCGCAAAACGAAGTGGATTTGCAGAAAGAACTCAAAAAGAACCAGTTCGACGAATTGATCAACAGCGACAAGGGCAAGTCTTTGGTGTACATCTGCTTTGATAACTTGTATGAGGATAAGTCGTGGTCGTACAATGCCGAATCACGAGACGTAGAATTGTATGTCGACATCAAAAACATGGAAACCATCCAGCAGACTAACTACAATAACTTTCTCCAGTATTTCCAGACTTTCAAGCAGCAGGAAATCAAACGAAATGGTGACGATCTGGCATCGGGGCCTAGGGAATTCACCCAGGAAGACTTCGAAAAAGAAGTTCAGTTTCTCAAAACCGAGTTGGACAACGTCGTGGTCAACTTGCAGAACTCGGAGTTAATACTCCAGAACTTAATGGAAGCTGAATTCCGTTTGCGCGACGTCAACGAAGAGGTCTTTAGTGTATATACCAAGGCCTCTATCGTCCTTATCTCATGTATAGTATTGTTTGGATTGACCCAGACCATTTACTTCCGGTTCTACTTGAAGAGGAGAAAGTTATTGTGATATCAATTGCAAAGCTTTAGACAATCAAATCGTTATTTATTCTTGATTTCAATTCTTCATCCTCCATAATCGTCATGGTTCGGTATCTTGTAAGAATTACATTTAATCGCCGTTCCGATGATTGCTAGCATCTTGTCTACTATATAGAAGACGCCCTGTATAACTAGTTAGAATATCAAGTCTAGTGTGCACGAGATATAGACTGTAGTATTATATTAGTTCAGCATATTCTAATATCATAAGTTCATACTTCTACTTTAGAATAATTTATGAGTGTATGAATATCATATTTTCATGAATATCTTATGCAATCATACAACTTCCATATTCTATGGTGCTGCTATTGTACATTGTAATGTATATACTATATGCTTTTATCATACTTTTAGTACGACTCTACTCATTTAGCCTCTCATCTTTTCATTATTGATGATATCCTGGCAGATGCTCTCCATCGACTCCTTGTCTATCAAACTGCCTATATTCGAATACGACAAACTAGCCTCGTAGCCCATGATTATACGCTGTTCTGTTATTCCCAACTCGCCGAAACTCATGGCGCGGAGGACGTTGTTGTATCTAGTAATATTGGAACGTACAGAATTTGAGATGTTGGTATCGTTTTTATCTGAATAAATTTCCCATGAACTCTCTTCCTCCAATCTAGTAATTGAAACAGAACCCTGTCCAATAGCATACGAGCCAGAAGAGTCCACTGAAGCCTGGAACTTGCTGGTATTAGAGGTGACACTAGTATTAGCAGTGCTATTGGTATTGGTTGGTGTTTTGTAGAGCCAGATATAGCCATTCACACCCAATACAATACTGACATTTCCTGGCAAATTGTACGAGTGATTCTTTGACTTGATTACCAAACTACTGGGAACCTTCAAAAACATGCCATTTCTCAACTTTCCGTACTTCAATGAACGTGTA
Source organism: Scheffersomyces titani (assembly GCA_030565185.1). Taxonomy (NCBI): domain Eukaryota; kingdom Fungi; phylum Ascomycota; class Pichiomycetes; order Serinales; family Debaryomycetaceae; genus Scheffersomyces; species Scheffersomyces titani. The sequence goes on from JAJMBD010000058.1 coordinate 65,727, forward strand.
TGTAACGATGCAATACCGTTGTTGAAAATTGTCTGGACCTCGGCATTCAACAAGTCTCCCTCCTTCAAGAAATTTCTCATCTGCAATTCATCACTTTCAGATTTTCTTCTCAACACACCTCCAGGTAAATTTACTGATCCCAACATCAAAACAGCATCCTGTTTGGTGCCAATATCTACCTTCCATCTCTTGTTGCCTACCTCTGTAATTCTGCCTACAATATGGTCACCAGTCTCAGGCTGATACCTGCCCTTTAACGGTATTACACTCAACAAACGATTCACTCTCAGTATGTTTCCAGCCACAGAAGAAAACGTTTTCTCTTCGAGAAAATATGTTCCGTGGCCCTTCATCCAGATGGGGTCGTCTGTAACCAACTCACCGGGCGTTACTATAGACTGCTTGAACGAATCTTGAGGTTGGTTTTCTGAATCTGGCATTTCTATATCTGAGTCGATGTCGATGTCAATATCAAGTCCAACAGGCTTGCTGATGGTGATGACCTCGCTGACGTCCATTGTGGATATTTGAGTGAATAATGGTATAGATAATTGACGATGTAAACTTTCGAATACAAATGGTATGATATATATGGATTTATGAATATATATATATATGTACTCTAGATGAAGTTCAATATTTAAACATTTCACTATACACCTTAACTATAGACATCTCATCGATTGGAGTCATGTGACTTGTAACTTTTTTTCGCGTGGAATTTTTCACTTTTGCGTACGACTTAACTATGGCATATTGAATAATTCAATATCTCAAGTCTACAAAAATTATCTATATTTATTGACCATTAGGTGATTTCTGTTGATGTCCAGAAGCCTTATTACAGGTCTTCGTGTCGTCAAATTTTCATTGCAAAACCAGCAGCTATTCCCATTGAGCGCTTTCCATAAGATCAACAAGACAGATAGAAGAGTCATGATGAGCACAAATGTATTCGGACCTCCAGTGAATCGGGATATGACCCAATTAGACCGAGCTTTCTTTCAGAAGGAAGTGTCGCTACTTGTGGCCTACTTCCCTGAACCCAAGAATCTCGGCAGTTTTGTGAAAAGCTGCAAAAAAGACATTTTGTACTTGCCATCTATCAAACATATAGTTCCAGTAGGAGTTTCCAAGGGAGTTCTTCTTAGAGCTGATATCGGCGATTTGCAGACTTACGAAGCCAACTTGAACAATGTGACGAAAGAAAAAATCAAGGAGTTTGCTATTGTCGTCAAACCCTATACTATGAAGTTGGACTACGACTTCTGGAAAGCTGACGACATCTTGCGTGCTGTTTTGCCTGAGAATTTGCTAGACGAAATACCCACTGGGTTTGCTCAGGCTGGACATGTAGCCCATTTGAACTTGCGAGACGAGTTTAAGCCATACGGTAAATTAATAGGACAAGTCATTCTCGACAAGAACGCCAAGGTGGAGACTGTAGTCGACAAAGTGGATTCCATTGCTACCAAGTTTAGAACATTCAAGATGAATGTTCTTGCTGGCAGAGACGATTTACTTGTAGAACAGAGCGAGAGTGGCTGTCGATTCAAGTTCGACTTCAGCAAAGTATACTGGAACTCGAGATTGAACACTGAACACGAAAGACTCATCGATGCCTTCAAGAAGCATGAGGTTGTAGCAGATGTGTTTGCTGGTGTAGGACCATTTGCTGTACCAGCAGGAAAGAGAGAGGTTGTAGTTTTGGCCAATGACTTGAACCCAGAATCATACAAGTATTTACAAGAAAACATCAAGTTAAATCACACAGAGGACTTTGTAAAGTCCTACAACTTGGACGGGCGTCAGTTTATCAGAGATTCCCCCAATTTGTTGCTTGAATGGAGCAAGGAAACATCTGTGATCAAGAGAACAAAGATAGTGAAGCGAAGAAAAGTAGACCCTTCCTCTAAAGAAAAGCAGGTTGTTAGAGAAGAACATGTAGCCGAGGTTAATATCCCTAAGTACATCGGTCAATACGTGATGAACTTGCCTGATTCAGCATTGACATTCTTAGATGAATTTGTTGGTTTGTATAGCAGAGATCCAGAAGTAGAGAAGATCATTAGAAAAGATCCCGACTTTAAGTTGCCTGTTATAAACTGCCACTGTTTCGAGAAATTTTCGCCTCAAGAACAACCAGAGCCACCTTTGGAAGTATTACACGAACGTGTACGTCAAAAAATCATCAAGACGCTTGAATGTGATATTCCTTTTGAGAAGTTCAGCTTCCACTTGGTTAGAAGAGTTGCACCCACAAAACCTATGTTCTGTGTAGCGTTTGAGTTGCCTGAAGAAGTAGCTTTCCGCAAATAGATACTGTAGATAAAATAAATAGAATTCAACGATACATAACTACGTAAATGTAGGGAAGTTATAGGTTGTCCTGTTTTGCAATCTGCAATTGCTAATGATCTATTTTGCGCTTTTGCATACTAATATTTTCTCAGTTATGTATGAAGGGCGTCTACACGAATTTTATTGGCGAGCGCAATTTTCAACCGGCATCCCGGAATTTGGAAGATAAGACCATTTCCTTTCTCTAATTTTCTGAAAAGTATATAAGTAGCCAATTCCGTTCTGCCACGAATGATAGCATTGTTTTAGAACGTTGTTCTCTGGTTAAAATCGCAATGACTGTAATTGACGGAAACCCTTTGAAGATTGTAGACGTCACTTCAGTCGATTATTCAACAGCTGAAGAATTGTATGAAGCTGCTACCACCCAGGGGTTCTTGTTTGTTGAAGGTCATGAATTCACCCAGGAAGAGATAGACACTGTTTTCAAGCTTTCCAAACAATTCTTTGAGTTACCACATAGTTACAAGGCAAAGTATCCAATAGGATCTTTGAATCATGGATACGCAGACTTTGGAGGAGAGAATTTAGATCCTAAGGGCCAGAAGCAGGGCGACCCAAAGGAAGCACTCAATATCTGCTTGTTGAATTTCTTGACAGGATTGTCTACCCAAGAGATTCCGGACTGGTTTACCGAAGATCCCAGGAAGTTAGCAATTATTACCACTACCATAAAGAAGTTCTATGCCTTGTCGATGAAAATCTTGAAGTTGTTGGCAATTGGATTGAAGATCGAGGATTCTGCTGAAGTCAAAGGCGAAGACTGGTTTTCTGCAAAATACGAACCCACTAAAACCTCGGGTTCAACTTTCAGGTTTTTACATTATCCTGGTCAAAAGAGTTTGAACCCAGAAGCTGTGATCAGAGCTGGTGCTCACACCGATTATGGGTCTGTGACATTGTTATTCCAACAGGAGAATCAGGAAGGACTAGAGATCTATTCGCCCGTATCGAAGCAATGGGTCGCGGTTCCTTTTGTAGGTGCAAATACAAAAAAGTTCCCAGGAATGGGTCCTCCAATCGTAGTTAACATTGGAGATTTGTTAAGCTACTGGACTGCTGGTTTGTTGAAGTCGACTATCCACAGAGTGAAGTTTCCTGCCAAAGTTCAAGCCACGGGTCAGGATAGATTCTCGATTGTATTCTTCAGTCATCCGAACGATGAAGCATTGTTGGAAGCTGTCCCAAGCGAGGTGGTGAGGAGTATCAAGGGAAGAGGAGCAAATAAGGGAACGACTACCATTACAGCAAAAGAGCATTTAGACAGTAGATTAAAAGCAACGTATGGCTGGAAGTAGAAGTTCGTAATAATAAGAATACACAGCATTTATGGTGTTCTTTTACATAGCCTATGAACTACAGAAAAAGAAAAATTTTAATGTTTTATCCAACAACGTAATATTGGCAAATTTTCAATTCGTATCAGGACAGAAAAATGTGTACTGCTATGGAACTAGGATGAAACTTAATAGAACGACAAAGTTCTGGATAAACCATGTTTGTCTTTTGAATTTGTAACTTAGAAGTTGTGTGAGTATTCCTCTTTGTGGACTGGAGAGCGGTTGCGAATAGCTCATACGATATTTCAATTTATTTTAGATATGCATCTGCAATTTTCAAAACCCAAAAATCTATTCTCATAACTTAAATCATATGAATTGGTATCACTGGTTTGAGAATGCTGGAGTGAGTAAACTTTGTTAGTGACTTTTTTCATACACGGTTGTTCCTCAGGTGTTATGGGAGATTAGAAATAGGCTGCGAGAACTTCGCCGTTTCGCGTTCAGAATCATCCGTTGAACCAGAGATTCTCTTACGAAAACATATAACATAAGCATAGCTATCTAGACTAAGTTCCGCTTCGTAAGCAGCTTTTTTCGCTTGCAGCTCAGCCGTTATATGACTGTGACTAAAGTATTTGTAAGGTTGGAATAGGTGCTTGTAGTTGCGAAAAACTGCCTGACAAGAATATAATATGAACAAAACGATTTCCTTGAGACTTATTGAGAAGGCTTCTTCTTCATCTGACATCTACAAACCAGATCATTTCATCGATAGCCACTCCTCTTCCATCTCGACTTCTATCATTAACCCCTGCAGAGAACATGTAAGTGACATCTACTTTTCTTCTCCATAAATCATACTCAATATGGACCACGATTGCGCACACGATGACTACCCAAAAGCGGCATATAAATGCGCTTGCTTTCCGCTCTTATCAACCCAAACAAGAAGCGGCTTATTCGCATAATCATTCTTCTTTCAACGTTTCCCACTTCCATAATCATTTTCTTTTCTTATATTGTACTATTCCACCATACTAATCTCGCCGTACACCTCATTTCGTATAGCTCCCACCAAGCGCCTGCCTTGTCTCGACCATGACATCGCCTCGCATCCATCACAAGTCTCCGATGTCGAGATCAAGCCTCCACTATCAGGATGCAACTTTCATCACTGATCCCGTGGAAGTCATTGACATCATTAACCAGCAAGAAATCAGGAACTTTCGGCTCGGCATCTTCTTCATCTTCATAGCCATCAGCACCTGGGTCGTTGGTCTAGAGCTAGTCAATTCTGTCCTCAAAGGTGACCAGTACAAAAAACCATGGATGTTCGCCGTGATAACAGGATCCTGCTTCTCGCTCAACTTGATTCCTGATGTGATACAATTCTTTATCAAATTGATAAATTCAGTAAAACGTCTTCCAGGATCAGCTCCGTCTACCGAGGAAACGTCTCCGTTAATACTGCTGTCTTCTGCCGTATATAACCAAGCATCACGGTCCTTAGAAAAACTCATGAAAGATGAGTTAGAAAAGAACGATACTGTAGAATTGACTGCGGGAGAAGTAGCTCGGTTGTCTCTTGAAATGGCCGTCATCTACTTTCTCTATAATATATTTGTTATGCAAGCCTTGCAATTCACGTCTGCTTCCAACCAGACCGTTTTGGGTTCAACAACTTCTATCTTTACTCTATTCATTGGTGCCTACCTCCAGATCGACAGATTCACCATCAAGAAAACCGTCTGCGTCTGTGTCAGCTGTCTAGGCGTCTTTCTCGTAAACTTTAGCGAGTCGTCTAAAGAACCAGACGGAGGCAACAAGTTCGTTCCCAAGAATCCACGCTTGGGTAATACCTTTGCAATTTGTGGAGCTTTGATGTACGCCTTCTACCTCTTGGTAATGAAAGTGAAGTGCGGAACTGGGAACAGGTCTACCAACGAAAGAAGACTCTTTGGCTACATTGGTATCATGACGTTTTTGCTCGGAATTCCACTACTCTTCATTGTGGACTATCTTGGAATCGAAAAGTTTGAGCCGGTTCCTCCCAGTAAATCTATTTTTTTTGCAGTTATCATCAATGGAGTCTTTTCAGTGGTTTCCGATTACGTTACCATTCTTGCCATGCTCTTGACCAGTCCATTGGTAACGTCGTTATCGTTGACCTCGGCTCTTCCTATCACTATCTGTGTCGATTACATCATCTTGTTGATCCACAATAATGGAGAAAAGGCTCCATCCAAAGGGTTCCTGTACTTTTTGGGAATATCGAGTATTCTTCTCTCTGTGATTCTTATCAACATCAATATCACTTCAGAGAACGAGCTTATAGAAGAGGTTATTGAAGACGCTATCGAGGAGGCTATCAGAGAAGACGAAATTCTCTCTCCCATTTTATCTCCTTTGTTGGACCCTATGTCTGCCCCCGTCTCTACATTTGCTTCGCCCTACTTCCAGGCAGAGCCACAGGGTCATTTCCCGATACATGTAGGTATATCTGGTTCCGACGTTCTCGCTTCGTTTTCACCTAAACTTCTTGCCAGAACCAAAAGACCCAACCTTCCTCGCCCAACGTCTGAGTTCAATCTCAACGCGAATATGGGGGATGGAAATGCTCCAAGGTTTAATCCTAATCACTCTAGTACATTGTACACCGTTGTTCTGGCAGAGTCAGTGGCCCAGCCAGAACCCTATGAAAGAGCCAATTTGGTGGTTTCTACTGGTGGAAACCATAAATACCATGTCAAGAACCTCATGGCTGTCTCGAGTCCGGAATTGAGACTTTCCGAAGATCGAGACGATCTATAGAAAAGGCTTCTACTTTGCATTCAATCACATGATTATATATGTATATATTCTAATACCAATTGTCTATTCACTAATATCTAATCACTTTAGTCTCTATTCACACTCGTGTGGAGCTTGTGTTCTCTCATGAACAACGAAGAAATGTATCCCACAGAAACAGTTACAACACTTACGGCAAATGCCCCTTTACATCCTAACGAATACGACTCTCTGATCGCTGCTCTGACAATTTCAGGAGCCTCATGAATGTAATTTGTGTTAGCCAAAGCCCTGGCAATGATCTCACTTGCCTCATTGACATCTGGGATCAATGAATTGATCTTTGCCGTCAAGTTCGTTCTCAAAACATTCTGGAACAAAGCAGACGCTACAGCTACTCCTAAAGTCGAACCAGTCGATCTGAAGGTATACTGGATTGAAGTAGTACACGCCTGGTACTTCGAAGGGACGGCAGCAATTAACGACAAGAGCGTCACAGTCAAAACACACGAGTATCCCAAGCCAGAGGGCAACAACAAGGTAAACTGTTCAAACAATGAGATGTTTGGATTTATAAAGTAGATCTTGAGAACGCCGTAAATCGATATAATTCCAACAAGAACAGTCAACTTGTAGTAACGACCGGTTCTCTTCATGTAGATACCTGCTCCGATGGAGCCAATGGATACACCAAAGAAGTTCGGAATCAATCTCAGCCCGTTTTGAGTAGCTGTCAAGTCCATGACTGAAGTGTAGTAGACTGGAACATAGAAGAGGTATGAGAACACTCCCATGGTGTAGAACCAGTTTGCCAAGGAAGAGGACAACACAGTTCGGTTTCCCAACAACTCGATAGGGATGATAGGTTCAGCAGAAATATAAGCTTCGGTATAGATGAAGCCACCCAACAAGAAAGCGGAACCTGTGCACAAGCCGATAAACGGCTTCGAAGAATAGGCAATCTCCTTGCCACCCAAGGAAGCAGCTGTCAACACACACATAAGGGAGCTGACCAAGAAGAAGGAGCCTAAGAAGTCAACTCTCTTCAACTTCTGCTTGATATCCTCACCATGTGCTCCCAAACCAGGAGAACCAGCCGGCAAATTGAGGTTCCAGTAAAGCGCAACTCCAACTATCACAGCCAAAGGTACTTGTAGGATGAAAACATATTTCCAGCCTAAATGGTCTGCTACCAAACCGCCGATGATTCCTCCAGAAGCCGAGCCCAAGCCGAAAAAGACATTAGCCAAACCCTGGTAGAAGCCTCGGTCTCTCAAAGGGATCAAGTCAGACATGGTGATGGTTCCCAACGAGGTTAATCCGGCACCTCCGCAGCCCGTAACGAATCTTCCGATCACTAACCAGAATAACGAATCGGTGACGCAAATCATGCAACCCACAGCGAAAAAAGCTGTGCATATGATTAACAACGACTTGCGGCCAAAGATGTCTGAAAGCTTGCCAAACAACGGCTGAAAAGCTGAACACGACAATAAGTAAGCTGTAGCAATCCACGAGATATTGCCAATAGCATTCAAGTCCGAAGCGATAAGCGTCAATAATGTCGTCACTACGGTTCCGTCTAGCGCAGCCAAAAAAGCGGCCATGAAAAGCGACGAGACGACAGTTAGCAATTGCCTTTTGGGAAGAGCATATCCGTCATTTGCGTCTGCATCCTGCGGATCTACAGTTACTACAACGTCTCCATTCTTGATAGCTCCATACGAATGCGAAGCCAAGAGTGAGTCGCTGATTAAGCCTTCATCTTCAGCTGCTAATTCCGCCGCTACAATCCCAGGTCCACCTGCGGATGAGTCCTTGATGATGTTCGGCAAAAGATGAGGGTGTTGATTATCTTTTGTCATGTTCAAAAAAATTTATGATATATGAGAATACAAAAATGAAGGTGAAAATTCAGTAACAAATTTGAAGGTTAAAATGATAATGGTTAGGTATTATGAATAGGACTAGTTCGGAAGTACATGTAATGCTTCGTTCCGTTCAAGTAGATATTACTTGTTTTACCAATTGAAGACTAACTATGTCTGTTCTTAACAAATTAATCTTGGCTGGGAAATGGTCCTTTTATATTTCTAAGCGTTGAAAATCTAATCTACGAGCCTCAGTTTGGCAATTCCGCGCCAAAAAGGGTTTTGATAACTGTACCTTTGTGGATCACCGAAGTACATAAAGTAGAGCAAAATTACGAGGTCGGGAAGTCTGGAAATAGAAGGCTCGCATGACAAATGGTTCGATTACGATTGCAATCGCAATATTATGTTCGGCGAGTAGTCTTGGTCTTTATCTATGCTGTCCAACTTGCTATCTATAAAGTCGTTCCTGCTGGTGTGCATATATCTGTTCTTGAAAGATATGAGGAACTAAAATGATTAGAAGGAGAGAAGCATGGATTCCCGGCCCTGGCATTTCCGGACCGTCTTCGGCTCTATACTGACGTGTACACGCAAGGTTTATCACAACCGATACAACTCAGAGTTATTGATCCTTGTCCATTATGGCGGCAAGTTTGCATCAGAGTTGTCCTGTACGTAGTGTCTAAAGTTGACTTGTTTCAAAAGTCTAGTTGAATTTCGCTTACTGTGATATGCATGCAGATTTTATTTTTCACGAATAGTCTTTTTCTTCCCGATACAATTAATTCTCAATTGTACAATACTAGAATCTTGTAGAACATCATCGTAATGAGCAATACTATATCCATTTCGGAAGGTCCGAACGTTATAGCGAACTTGGTTCCCATGCATATTCAATATTCGGGTCCTGCCAAAACTAACAAATATTTCAGTCCTTCAAAAACACAGGAGAATGGTAACTCCTACGCCTACTTCAGAGGATGCAGACTTGCCGCCACTGAGATTCCTCTCATAAATCATACTGGATATATAATTAACAAATCAGAGACATTGGTGCAAGACCCAGAAGTGGCCGACGATGGAAGCGGTAATAATATTAAAACTGTATCTTCGTATTCCACAACCGCAAAGTTCGGAAACATCACCATATACGGCCACGATGTTCCAGTAGACAAGTTCAACCAATGGAGTCTTATAAACGAGCAACAGGCCGTAGCTGATATTCTCCATGCAGACTAATAGTAGTGGGAAGAATTACTTCGAAATCATGGTGCTATCCATGTCTTCCATGTCAAAACCCGACCATTCCTAACGCGTCATAGACTGACAACAAGCTAATACGCGTTAGTTGTATATTAGATTCCATTATCGCTTAGACTACATTACTTCCTATTCACATGTGCAGGGTCACCCTGACCTGTGTTATGTATCCATACAATTATTTTCTTTAGTTGTCTTTTTACAGTATCTGTAGCTATACCTCATATATCGCAACAATATTAAGGTGAGACTAAAAAAATGCGCATCTCATGAGAAGTACTTTCTTCACACCATGAATAGTGGGCTATTTGTAGATATCGATTCCGAGTCTGACTTTGAGCCTGACTTTAAGAAAAGAAAGCAAGATCTCTGGAGCAATGAAGTAGACGATGAAGTAGACGAAGAGGAAGAATTGGACATCCTAGATGATGATATCAGCGATTGGGATGAAGTCCCCATTGAAGGAACGCAAGAATCTACCGTATTAGCACAACCTTTGGAACGGGCAGATGAGTTCAACATCACTATTGAAGATGATAAACAGGTTCTGAAGTTCAAGAAGCGAAATCTTCGCAAATTCATTCACGAGAAACAGCGCAAGCGGGCCATTCACTACTTGGGCATGGTCGTCTTCATGGTTCATGGATACCGCAGAAACCAATGGCTCTCTAACAAAAAAGTTCACAAAACACTTAAGAAGATGCTTCCGGATTCGCTAGTGGACGGTCCTATCAAGAAATTCTCCAAGACTTTTAAACGTTTAAGAAACAATGGTATTGAATCGCTTGAACGGAGCATGTATTTGGACCTAGATAAGCAATTCATTTACATCTTGAAGTATCTCATCAAATGGTTTAGAAAAAACTACAAGTTTGACTCAACTGGTATACGAGTTTTAGGGTATATTCCTGAACTGAAACTAGGTGAACTGGACAAATACAGTCCTAAACAAGCTCCATCTATATCTAACGTTAATGAATTTCTAGCCGTTATCAGGAAATTCAGACACAATCGAGATACAGGAGCTCAGATATTTACAGCATTATTGAGATCATTGGGATTCGAGCTGAGACTTGTCTTTTCTATACCAACAGTGCCCAAGACTAAGGATGCAAAGAAGCAACCTAAGATCGATGTCGAAAAGCTAGAAAGAATCAAAGACAACGATTTGCTATACCCTTACTTTTGGACCGAGGTCGTAAACCCTTTGGATCCATCTGAAATTTATGTTATAGAAACAGAATGTTTCCACGATGAAGAAAAACGACTTTTACGACTAAAGAGGTTCGTAGATAAGAAGGTGAACCGGGAAACATTGCCTTTATATTACACTGACATATTCTATCCGATTGCAGACCAGTTTAACCAAATGACAATGCACTATGTTGTAAGCTACAGCAACAACAATCTCGCAATGGATGTTAGTTCCAGGTACATGCAAGACGTGTCGTATCGATGGTTCAACAAGTTAGATCTTCGGATTCAGCAAGGAAGAACTACTCTATTGTTCCACTCTATATTGAGAAGTTTGAGTCATAACCATGAATACACTTCTGAAAACAATAGAGAACTTGATTGCCTAAAAGACGTTGCATTGGCAAACTATAATATTCCCAATACCTGGAGCGCGTTAAAAAGAAACCCTAATCTTGTTACTGAATCCACCTTACGTTATAACGAAGTTATAGAAGATTCCAGTGTTCCACTTTCGAGTATCTCTCTTGATAAAAAGAACGAATACATCTACTTTAAGAATAGCGTCAAAGTAGGAAAATCGGAAAAACAATGGAAATTCTTAGGCAGATCAATCCAGCCAGAACAAGTAGAATTTCCTATAAAAGTAATCAAACTGCTTCCTCCTCGTACTATTGCCAACAAAAGAATTTATAATTTCAATATAATGAACAATCAACATGCACTAAACGAAACCAAGTTGTACAGCTTTAATCAAACGTGTACTTATATTAAAATGAGGGTTTCAATTGATTCTGATGGCCGAGCCAGACTACCTCGAAATCATTTTGGAAATTTGGAGATCTTTAGAGAATGTATGATTCCAGATGGATGTTGTTGGATAAAATTAGATTTCATCGAGTCTATATTATCAGTCTATAAGTCGGGAAAGCTACATGTTCCTATAGATATTGAAGTTCAGTTTGTTCCGGTTGTCGTTGGCTTCAATTTCACGTCCAAGGCTGGTCTGGCAATACCTGTTAAAAAAGGTGTTATAGTATTAAAAGAACAAGAAGCCGCTGCTAAAAGGATCTGGCTCTATGGAAGAATTTCAAAACATAAATTCGAACTCTTAGAAAGAAAAAGGATGGCTCTAACTAACTGGGAAGGTGTCTTAAAACGTCTCAGGATAAGAAGAAGATTGGAAAATCACTATGGAGTCCACAATTAGACTATTTATAATCTGGTGGTGCTTCTGTTACTCTTATTTTGACTTTACGATATGTGTTGTCAAATATTACCGAAGCTCCTTTAGTCGTACCACCTTGAAGGCCGGGAACTAGATGCTCAATGTGTTTGATTAGATTTAGACAGATACCTAGTGGATCAGAAGGGAGCCATAATTTTGGGTTTTCAAACTTAAATGCGGGATGAAGATAAAGAAGTTCTTGATCGTCACTGTCTATGGGTTTCAGATTTGCAACTTCGCCTGACATGTAGTTTCTGTTAATCTGCTCAGTAGTATCACTCTCTTTATTCTTGAAGTCAGAAAGAATTGGCAAATACGAGAAATGTTTAACGAACCGATTAAAAATTGTTTGATGACCAAATATTGTAATCAACAATACGAGGATCATTATCCATCCGTGAACTTTCATTGGTGAATTTCCATCTTCATCTTTCAGTAAGAAGAATATTCCAATAAGACAGCACTCAAGGCAGTACATTCCCGTATATAAGTGCAATAATGCAATGGGATACAATCTCCCTTGTGTTTCTGATTCGTTGATATGACTATAAATATACTTCAATGCATACTTATAGTACAACAATATCAACACCAAAATGAATATTATGAAGATTGATATCAAGGGAGATATAATGGAGTAGGTAATTCCAATACAAGCATAGACAGAGAAAACGGGATAAACAGTACCCCATTTCATCTTTGGCAAACCAGTTAGGGAGTAAAATTTCTGCCTTGGAGTTATATCGCGAAGCTTGGAAGTCACATAGTGAAATATAAGCAGTTCTGCTCTCATGAAGTTGGCCCCACAGAATGCAAAAGCTTTCAATGCAAAAAATTGGAAGAAGAAGTTTGCACCTTTTGGAAGATTTGTTGCCAATAGAATGGGAATCGAAGTTGGCTGGTCCAATATTTGCTTGAAGATTACGGTTATGCTGGACAGAATTGTCACAACTAGAAACTGTTGGACGAAAAGGAAGGAAAAGTGCCACCTCTGAAGATCCAATTCTAGTTCGGCCCCTGATAAGATTCCCTTAAACTTTGTCAAGTATCTGAAGATTACCATTACTATCTCAGTAAGTATAGTTAATAGAATTGAAGGTAAGAAACTAGAAATTGTCTCTCTGACTTCTTCGGGAAATTTGTAAATCCAGGCAAGGAATGGCATTAAATGAACCAAGAAGGGAATTTGTGAAAAGAGGCCAATGAACGAGACAGGTACAACGTAGAGAATTATAATGCAAATGAAAGCAAGATTGACGATGTACTTTTCAACTAAAGATGTGTATGAGTTATTTCTCGATAAATTGTTCCACTTTATATCACCAGCATGAACTTCCACTAAACTCAGATCAAGATTCCCCTGGTTTCTTGAAAGAAGGCATTGGTGAGCAATGTATGCACCCCTTTGTGTGTTAAACTGAACAAACAATTTTGTATGCTTTGCTAGCCTTCCCTCGTTCTTGAGTTGCTTCTGTGCTTCAATTTCCTTGAGGCTGGTGTCTAGTTGATTAGCTGACCAAGTAGTCATGGATACTCTGTCTTGAAATGCAAAGAATCTGAGCAAACCAGGTAGTTTTAACTCAACTGACTTATTTAGTATTGGGAGAAAAATCTGCATGTCAATTGCTGGATAAAATTTGGGTTCCAAAGAATGATGATATTCATCTTCGTTTAGGTGATCGGCTATATCTTCAATCTTGTCAGAAAAATAATTTCGCAACCACTTCTTTCTCGGAAATTGGCACCTATAGGATTTTTTCAAGTACAATATTTGAGCTTTTTCTAATGTTTCAAGAGCTATTCTAGCTTTGTGTACTTCGTTAGAAATATCTCTGAATTCGTGAACAAACCAAACTTTCTTAATTCCTCCTGGAATGAATTCTAAAACACTACTCAATACTTCGTCCTCTAGAAGTTGATGCGGGCAATTAGAAATCAAAAGCATTTTACCTTGTGCAGATTCTCTATGATTTGGCGACAACAAATAGGACTGTCTGATAGAAACAAAGCTCAGAAGTTCGTAGATTATTAAACAGTGGAGGGTCCCTATCGTTACTAACCCCATCAAGAAGTGAGCATTCAATCTACTTACCTTAGAGCTGGCAATATTTGAAAGACTAAGTCTATCCAATCCAGGTGCTTGATACAATTGATCGCCCCCTGTCCAGTTAATAGGTAGTAATATTATCATATTCAGAGTGCCAATAAATATGAAGTATAATAGAAGAACGTTGATGAATCTGACGAAGAAATAAGTATCCAATCCCATAGATAGATAAAAGTGCATGTTGGATTTCATGGTGGGTAACACCCAGGAAAGAAAACCTCTTGGGAGTGGATCCATTCTCTCGTTGACAGGAACACAGAAACATCTTGGTTGGTAGACTATCTTTAATGTCGATCGAAAAAAACAGAATACAGTCAATTGAATAGTACATATACATAACGAAGTGATTAGAGTTTTTAGTAGTAGGTTTAATTCAATTCCAGAACTTGTGTGGGCATATCCTGTTTGGGTGGTGCTGAGAAACTTTTCGAACGCTTTTGTATTAAAAATTCCCATATAAGCGTTCGTTAGATCAGAATAGTCATAGTCTTCATCAGTTGAAAGGGTCAGCATTTGAGATTTTTGAAGTTTCCTCTTCAGCTTTCAATTTGACGCTGAGTATGAACATAATTTTTCGCAACTTTGAGAAGGTTGGTTACAACGATTTATTTTGCGACCAGCTACAAGAGACTCCGTATGAATAATAATAGATAGTCTAATAATTGAATTATCAATTCTATTTGCTTTGTAAAGCAATTATAAGATATATATTTTCTACCAGATAAAAATATTAGCTATATTTATCGAATATATGATAATTGTTTTCTCTTTATACAAAATTCTCACAAATAAGGAGATAGATAATTAAATTGAACAACTTCTTAATTAAATTTGCACATTCAAATACAAAAACACTATTGAGATATTCAGAAAAGGGTAAATAGAATCAAAGCAAAATATAATCAAAGCATTTTGACTTTTTTATTGGAAATATAGCACACTTGCGTATCTCTTGTCAATCAAAACAAGCAAAAGATAACCCTTTTTTCATTTTTTTCAAGGTACCCTAAAAATTATCACTAGAGCATACTTGAGGCTGATTGAATAATAAAAGATAACAATTCGTGGGTTTATATCATGAAATGTAGGAATTCTCTTTATAAAAATTTTGAAATGTTTTTATGCGTGAAATCATTAATTGAGCCATAAATCTTCGAAAGAAGTCTACGGAAATCAATAATTACAATTTCAAGAAGAAACTCAAAGGGTAATAGATTGTTAAAAAGACGAAGACTTCCTTAAAAATAGAAAGTTTAAAGTGCTGCAAAATGTCATGTAGTTTAGTA
Organism: Scheffersomyces titani; assembly: GCA_030565185.1. NCBI lineage: Eukaryota > Fungi > Ascomycota > Pichiomycetes > Serinales > Debaryomycetaceae > Scheffersomyces > Scheffersomyces titani. Next base: position 81,110 of record JAJMBD010000058.1, read on the forward strand.
TTATCCGAAAGATTCCAAATGATGCAGGACAGACTATATGCTGCTCTGTCCTTGTTTTTTACGAAATGACATGCATTAAAGTCAAATCTAGCTACTACATAGTAAGTAGATCCATCTCTAATCCATATTGAAAGAAGGAGGATATCCTAAGATAAAAATCAACTCAATTTCACCAACGAAATGGCAAGTATTCGAAATTTTTTTTTTTTTTTTACGAAATGGCATGTATTACGATCAAAGTCTAACCTATTGACTAAATAGTATATAAATCATCCTCTAATCCATACCGAAAGGTGGAGGAAATCCGAAGATAAAAACCTCCTGGTGACATAACCTAAAAACTAGGTGATATCCTTAGAAAACTGTTGAAAAGCGTTACAATTTTTTTTTTTACGAAATGGCATGTATTACGATCAAAGTCTAACCTATTGACTAAAT
>JAJMBD010000059.1:0-73969 GCA_030565185.1 Scheffersomyces titani
GATTATGCAGTCTAGACGTCTTCTTTAAATAACTACTATACAAGTCCGGTATTTTTCAACCGTTGTGACGTTTTTCAACAGTTTTCTAAGGATATCACCTAGTTTTTAGGTTATATCACCAGGAGGTTTTTATCTTCGGATTTCCTCCACCTTTCGGTATGGATTAGAGGATGATTTATATACTATTTAGTCAATAGGTTAGACTTTGATCGTAATACATGCCATTTCGTAAAAAAAAAATTAATATTTCGTAAAAATAATTAATATATAAACAATAAAATATGGATTTCTCCTACTACAAAAAGTCCAAGGAAGTTCCAAATTGACGTGCTATACACTGTCACTGATTAGTTTTTGCTTTTATAAATCTGTTTTTTGTAATTGTTCCATAACTTACTTTGATAACGGAAAAGTAGATGGCGGGCTGTGTTTCTGGAGTTAAGAAATTGTAGAGCTTCGGACAAATACCCACTTAGAGAGTATACCTGGTAGTAAATATGGCTAATTATTTGTGCAAGGAGCTCATCCTGATTATACAATAAAAAATTGCGCCTTGTCAGCAGCATTTGAAACATTGCAGTGCGTTGAATTTTCGATATTGAAACTTTGCAGTTTCTGAATTTTTCTCGAAAACATTACATTTTCAGATGGAATTTCACGAAATTATTTCTCAAGAGTATTGAAGTAACCTTCGTCATTCCATGATATCAGAACACAATTGCTGAGAGGCTACGTCGAAAGACTCGAGAATGACACCGTTCGCCTAAAACAACACCATTATCTACGACGGATATCTGATTTCTATTTGTTCTTCTGCAGGAACAGATGCAGCATCACTTCTATCAGGGTCGCAGCACAGCCTTCGGTCTTATGTAAAACACGCGCTACCATATGTTCACAGGAATCCAATGATCCATTAGGTTTTCAAGCTAGCAACGAAGGTGGCAACTGCGTAACAAAAGAAAGGCATATTGGTTTTATCGCTGCTGCACCAAAGGGGGCAGTGCTGAGGGTGACAATACACCTCATTCAACCCACAGACTGCTACGAAATTGCTACTAAGAAAATGCCTGACAAGGACAATGACAGGGAGTAGGGTTACAGAAGGCTATGGAAGGGATTTGAGGGATTGGCCATTGGAGGGAATTGAAGAAGTAGCTCCGCCAGGATGGGAGGAACTGGCTGAACTGTCTAAAGGCGGAACTGTCAAGAAAAAGCAGAAAGATTGGGGCACAGACAGATAATTAGATGGAATTTTCTTGGAAGCGATTCCATGCCAGATTGCAAGAGTATGTATGGATGCAACCAGACAATTCAACTGCCTAATGTGGCTTCCTCTTCAAAGATAGATTGCGAAAGATTAGTTTCTTTTTCAGTGCAGAGGCAGAAAATGCTGCAACAGACAGGAAGTGCGCGGGATATAGCAAAGGCGGCAGAATGGTTGACACGACGGGTATGTAAATTATGAGATGAGTGCTAAGACCGATGATGTGATTGGACGAATAGATTGAGGAGGTTACGGTGTTCAGACTGCAGCTTAGACTTCTTTCGTAGAATCGTAATTGTAGACTTGAATACTTGTGCGATAAGCGCTGGCTGTAAATCAAACTCTTGTTAAGCGCTGAGATTAAATGCTGACAGGATTTTCCGAATGCAAGTGGACACGCGCGAGTTGCCCGATTGGGAATAAAGGTCCTCTCAACGAATATCATTTTCCGCTTCAACCCCCAGGGGAACGATAGTGGCTGTCGACGGGCTTGGGCGATCTGTGAGAGCGACGAGCAGGTGCTAGCGACAGCTGAGAGCGAATCTCAGCGGCACAGACGGCTTCTAATTGAGCAAGTGCTACACGGTGTGTTGCCAAGTATCTGTCCAGTGTTGGTGCAAGGGTGCAAGAAAAAAACTCCCCGTACAAGCCTTTTATTCTGGGGCTGTTCAGCGACGCCGAAACTCAGCAGAACTCACAATGCGAAGCCCACTGGCCAACTTTGACTCGTGCCTGGCGACTTCGATGTGTTGTTGCTGGCGCTGACTTAGCCAGAGTCCCTTGAACGAACGGCTCCGTCCAAGAAAAGTTCCATTATCACAAATGAATTGCAATTTAGGACGTAATGGAAGCAGCCTGCACATAATCAGCACAGCCACCATCTCCTGAACCAGTTTGGCCAGTTGTACGACTGCAAGTCTGGAGAAGCGCAAGACCGTCAGGAGAATTTCACTGGCAGGGGCGGTGGAAGCCGCTGTGAAGATGGGAAGGAACGGTGTCGACGAACTGCAACGACGACTACGGCCAGGGAGATGGACAGCCAGCCTCTGGGTGTGACGCTGGAACAGCAGATCACTGTTTCGATAAAACGATTGCAAAATTGGCGCAGCCAGTCATCTGTGGCTAACATGCACCGCGGCAAATGGCACAAGCCAAATCTCACAAGTGGTTAAGGCAAGTCAAAACTACAAGAAAAATGCCGGTGCTGGGGCTCGGAATTGACACGCGACTGGCAGCGTCCTCCGGTGAAACATTGCCCAATGTAAGACCTGAAGCCAATTGGTGATTAAATTAATAATTTTATTATGGTATAATCATTTTTATTATTTATCCTCTATCGGTATTTTCCATCTTCGCAGCTCTTTTTTTTTTTTGGAGCCATTCCAGAGACACAAATTTCGCTACGGACTGGAGTAGTATTTGTAGACTCCAGGATCACCGAAATTTTAAATTAATTTTTGGCTTTGATTAGGTTCTTAGTTTGTTAGTACACTTTGCCAGATTTGCTTGACCTGGTGTTGTTGCCCTCTTCGCACTCTGCCACACTCATCTAGTCTATAGTGTCTCTCCAGATTACATAGATTTGCAAAGAATAAGCTCTGGTCTTCCAAAAATTTCAAACCATCATATCAACATTAACAATTCAACATTAATATCAACTCAAAAAGTACTTCCGCATCGTAGCCTGCTATAGTATAACCATAGCCATATACTCATATCTCATTCAGACACCATGTCTCCTATAACTCCAGCTGAAAAGTTGGCCAAGTCCACCACCTTCACGCATCTTTCAGCCACTTCCAGCAATAACACCACCAACCACGATATAAACCATCTCTATGTTTCCGCGCCCGATATTGACGCTTCCAGTGTCAACTCGGAAACTCCCTTGCGCGATGGGGCTGACTTGACATACGAACCCAAAGCACACGAAGCAGCTGCACCAGCTCCACTCCGCAAGCTCACCTCTAGACTTACGGCTGTCTCCACCAGACGTGGAGAACAGCAGGCACCCATATCGCACCAAGAGCTCACCACGTTGCATGACCCCAAGTCGCTTAAGGCTCTCCATGATTTGGGAGGCTTCAACAGACTCTTGTCGCTCTTGAGCACAGACGTATATCAGGGTTTGAACGACAAAGACGCCAACGATGCTTCTTACCGTGTTCATAGCTGGGGCGCCAACAAGTTGCCTACCAAACGCCAGAGATCGTTCTTTCGCTTATGTTTTGAAGCATTGAAGGACAAGGTGTTGATCCTTTTGTCTGTTGCAGCCATCGTATCGCTTGCCTTGGGACTCTACGAGACCTTTGGTGAAGGCACCATGTACGACGACGAAAACAAACCAATGCCCAAGGTCGACTGGGTCGAAGGTGTGGCAATTTTAGTAGCTGTAGCCATTGTAGTATTGGTTGGTGCTGCCAATGATTACCAGAAAGAAAGGCAATTTGCGCACTTGAACGCAAAGAAGGAAGATCGTGAATTGATCGTCATACGAAATGGCCAGCAGAAGCTCATCTCCATCTACGACTTGTTGGTGGGTGACATAATCAATTTACAGACCGGTGACGTTGTGCCAGCTGATTCCATCTTGTTCCAAGGTGAGGTCGAATGTGACGAATCGGCTTTGACAGGTGAATCTCATACCATTAAGAAGGTTCCAGCCGACGCAGCCATGGAATTCTACAATCTGCAATTGCCTACCAAGGAAGATCTCGGTTCAACCATTGTTAAATTCAAAGATCCATACTTAATCTCAGGAGCAAAAGTTCTTTCTGGTCTTGGAAATGCCGTTGTTACAGCTGTGGGTGTTAACTCTATTCATGGAAGAACCATGATGAGTTTGAGCCACGAATCTGAATCGACACCATTGCTGGAACGTTTAGACAACTTGGCTGAAGGGATCTCCAAATACGGTTTCTTAGCTGCCTTATTGTTGTTCTTCATCTTGCTCATCAGATTCTGTGTGAACATCTCTGGTGACGGTAAGTTCAGCGATCTCAAGAGTGCTGAAAAGGGTAAGAAGTTCTTGGACATCTTGATTACTGCCATCACCATCGTAGTTGTAGCTGTTCCGGAAGGTTTGCCTTTGGCTGTAACCTTGGCTTTGGCGTTTGCAACAACTAGAATGGCCCAGAATGGTAACTTGGTCAGAGTGTTGAAATCCTGTGAAACCATGGGTGGTGCCACTGCTGTCTGTTCAGATAAAACAGGTACATTGACCGAAAACAGAATGAGAATCGTCAAAGGTTTCTTCGGCTTGGACGCTGCTACCAACACACCTTTGCAATTCGATGACACAGCGGAAGGAAACGGTCCAAAGTCTACCGAAATTATTAGTAAATTGTTTGACGAGATGAAAGTTTTCCTCTGCACTAACATCACTCTTAATTCCACTGCTTTTGAAAACCCAGACTACGATGAAGCTAAGGAATCACTTGCCAGAACCAAGCCAAAACCTAGATCGTTCTTCTCCCAGTTGTTGTCCAAGAACAAGGCTAACCCAGTAGAATTAGGAGTGAGCTCCGAACCATACTTGGGCAACAAGACTGAATCCGCATTGTTGATCTTGGCCAAGCTGAAATTCAACTTGTTCCAGGACAAGTCAGTAGAACAACATCGTCAAGATGGTGCAAAGGACGTCGTACAAATCATTCCCTTTGAATCATCCAGAAAATGGGCTGGTATTGTCATGAAGATCGAGAATGGCTACCGTGTCTACGTCAAGGGTGCTGCTGAAATCTTGTTCAAGAACTGTGGCTATCAATTCAACAACGAAGGTAACTTGATCACTTTGGACAGAAACACTCGCGATTTATCTTTGAGCAAGATCGACGAATTTGCCAACGACGCCTTGAGAGCCATTGCCTTGGGCCATCGTGACTTCATTGGTGTCAAGAGTTGGCCGCCAGCTGAATTGGCTAGAGCAGACAACAAGGATGAACTCGACCCAGATTTACTTGTTAACTTATCTTCAAATGAAACTTCCAAGCCTTTCATCTTGGACGCTTTGGTTGGTATCCAGGATCCGTTGAAAGAGGGTGTTCCAGAAGCTGTATTGCAGTGCAAGCACGCTGGTGTAACTGTTAGAATGGTTACTGGTGATAACTTGATCACTGCTAAAGCTATCTCTAAGGGCTGTAACATCTTGACTCCGGACGACTTGTCTAACGAATACGCCTTTATGGAAGGTCCAGCATTCAGAAAGTTGTCGATAGAAGAAAGAAACAGGGTTGTACCTCAATTGAGAGTGTTGGCCAGATCTTCACCTGAAGACAAGAGAATCTTGGTAGATACATTACGTAAGGCTGGCGAAGTAGTTGCTGTAACAGGTGATGGTACCAATGATGCCCCTGCTTTGAAATTGGCTGATGTTGGTTTTTCCATGGGAATTGCTGGTACTGAAGTTGCCAGGGAAGCTTCGGATATTATCTTGATGACTGACGATTTCACCGATATTGTTCAAGCCATCAAGTGGGGTAGAACTGTTGCCACTTCTATCAAGAAGTTTATTCAGTTCCAATTGACCGTCAATATCACTGCCTGTGTCTTGACATTTGTGTCGGCTGTTGCTTCTTCTGAAAACCAATCTGTTTTGACTGCCGTTCAACTTTTGTGGGTCAACTTGATTATGGATACCTTGGCTGCACTTGCTTTGGCCACCGATAAACCTGACGACTCGTTCTTGAATAGAAAACCAGCCGGTAGAACCGCTCCTTTGATTTCAACTTCTATGTGGAAGATGATTTTGGGTCAGTCTACCGCTCAATTGATTATCACTTTCACCTTGCACTTTGCTGGCCGTCAGTTGTTCTTCCATGGCGGTGTCACTGACAACCACCAGGATAAACAGTTGGACGCCATGACTTTTAACACTTTCGTCTGGTTGCAATTCTGGAAGTTGTTTGTTACCAGAAAATTGGACGAAGCTGATGAAATCAACACTATAAGAGGTAGAATCACCCGTGAAAACTTGGATTTCTTCCAGCACTTGTTTAGAAACTGGTACTTCATCACCATTGCCATTATTATTGGAGCTGCTCAAATATTGATTATGTTTGTTGGCGGAGCTTCTTTCAGCATAGCCAGACAAACGCCAGGAATGTGGGCCACCGCTATGTTGTGTGGTTTTATTTCAATTCCCGCTGGTCTTGTTATTAGAATCATTCCAAACTCATGGGTTGTAAAGATTTTCCCAACGAGGGCGTTTAATGAATTCCTTTACTATGTCGGATTCAACTGGTTAAGCGCCAAGAAGAGAGCCATACACAGTGGTAAGGAAGTTGCGGAAGACATGGACTTGGAGAAGTCATCCTCGCTGTCCAGCACCGATAACAGAAATGAGAAGGTGCCGGACTCCAATCAGAAGTAGACTTTTCAATTAATAGCATTATTCTTGATATTACCTTTTTACTTTTACATTGCATGCATATATATACAATAAAATGTTAATAATATATAACAAATAGAAGTGTATCAATCTCTGCTTACTGAAAACATTCTACATCTTTTAATATTGGGTCGACGAAGTTGCATGAAATACAATGTAAGAGAAGTATACTATATTTCACAGTATTTGTAGCCAAATGTACAAATTGGCATTGCTGCAACAAATATTCATTAGCCGCTTATTGATTTGCAACTCTGTCCAAATGAGAGTTCCACATGCAAATAAGAATAGGTGTACAATAAAATGTGAACCGCGAGTCGATTATAAATGTAAGGTATGGAGACAATACTAGTGGAATTATACTATACGAGATATCCATCGTATAAATTGACAGATATACTGAGAGAATAGTTGCTGGCCGCAAAATGATAAGTCGCTCGGCTTTCAGCATTTTTTTGGAGACGCTAGAATGCAACCGTTTTTACGCAATGCACCCACACTTTGAGCAATTAGTATGTCAAGAAAATAGAAAAATTTTCACTTCCAAAATTACTATAGTTCTTCGTGCCAAACAGCTGGAACTACAGATATAGACATAGAACTACGTTCCGGACAACATGTCAATTACTTCTGACCTTGAAACTTCCCGTGTGGAAGAATTGGACCATCTTCTCACCGTATTGAAGCCTAAGCTTTTGTCATACATAGAGGAGGCAGACCGAGGCTCCAAGAACTACAAAGTTAACTCATTGGGTCACTACTACGAACCTCAATTTCTCAAGAAGCAATTCTTCCATCCTCCCCAGGCTACGTCTATACTTGGAAACGATCCTCAGGATGAGTTGTTTCACGGAGTCGGTGGAAGCGAAAAATTGTTCGAAGTCATAGACAAGGTGTTAGAATATTCGGTCAATACCTGGAATCCGGGGTTCTTGGATAAACTTTATGCCTCCAACAATCCCATTGGTGTAGTGTCTGATATAATTCTCTCGATGCTCAACACCAATTCGCATGTCTACACGGTTTCACCGGTGTTGTCCATCATTGAAAACCATATTGGTAGAAAGTACGCATCTCTATTCTTCACCAACCATCGTAAGACTTGCGGAGGCTTGACTTTTTCAGGTGGCTCATGGTCCAACATCACTAGTTTGCAAATGGCTCGTAGTTTGCGTTTCCCTGACACGAAAGAGAACGGTAATGGCAACTACAAGTTTGCTGTCTATTCGTCAAAGCATTGTCACTACTCGGTAGAAAAGGCTGCTATTTTACTAGGCTTAGGTTCATCTAACGTCTTCAAGGTCAACATACTTTCTGATGGATCTATGGACGCCGAGGATTTGGAAAAGCAAATCGCCCAGTCTATCAAAGACGGCTACACTCCGCTATACATCAACGCAACAGCCGGTACGACCGTGTTTGGTTCCTACGATCCGTTTGACAAGATCGCCGACATAGCTCAGAAATACAAAGTCCACTTCCATGTAGACGGGTCTTGGGGTGGTAACGTGATCTTCTCTTCCACACACAAGAAGAAGTTGGTAGGCGTAGAAAGAGCTGACTCGGTCACCGTTAACCCCCACAAGATGTTGGGAGTCCCCAATACCTGTTCGTTCTTGCTCGTCCCTCATGTGAGCCACTTCCAGGAATCGATGTCACTCAAGGCGCCATACCTTTTCCACGGGCGGGAAGAAGAAGATGACGAGAACTACGACTTAGCCGACGGCACCATGGGCTGCGGCAGAAGAGCTGATTCGTTCAAGTTCTACATGGCATGGCTTTATTTTGGGTTTGAGGGATTTGCATCCAGGGTAGACCATGCTTTTGCGATTGCTCGTGATTTCGTAGAAAAAATCGCCCGTGATAAGAGATTCGAATTGGTTATTGGCGACATAGAGAATTTGCCCCAGTGTCTTCAAGTTTGTTTCTACTACCGTCCTAGTCTGTACACCGACGAAGCAAATACCGATATTACCAGATACATTTCGCGAGAGTTGCACAAGCAGGGTAAGTACTTGGTCGATTTCTCGCCCAACCCCACCAGCAGCGATAACAAGGGAGAGTTTTTCCGGGTTGTGTTCAATTCGCCTATTTTGAGCGACACGGTTGTAGACGATCTTATCGCAAGCATAATCGCATCTGGTGAATCATACAAACGCACTTAGGCAGCTTGACAAGGCAGTGTATGGAAGTATGACAAGGATCAATGGTATGGCAAGTCGAATTAGCTGAGATAGAGTATATATGAAATAAACGAAACAACTATGCATAGATGTCCGACGCTGGCAAATTCCCTTGGCGATTGCAGGCTGGATCTGAAGCACGTCAAAGCGCTGTGGCCGAAGCGATGTTTATCCGATCAGAACAGCCGTGGTATCAGAGTCCGAGCCTAACGCGATACGAACAATCACAATTATATTAATTGAGCCTACGACAGGACTACAAAGAAATATTGGCGTTAGCTAATATTAACAATACGATAAGAGCAGATAGGTGAATAATGAGATCGCTATCAGAAACAATGAAATAATGCGACAATAATTACACTCGCTTTATCTAGAGTGTTGCCAATCTACTTAATCGTCTGCTTTATCGAATCAGTATCGCCGAATCCACTCTCCGACCACTATCAATCTACCTTCAGATCGTATCACTAGTGCAAGTGGTATTCACCGCCGATGGCACAGACTGATAACAGCATTGCGAAAAAGAATGCAACCTGCTCGATGTTGCATCGAAACTGGATGCCATCCAGGTTGTACGGCATAAGTGCGAGCTCCTGCACACAGCTCCAGTCAGATGTCCGTAAAATTGGCACTGAGATTGGCAAAGATAGATCCAAGTTACAGTGGGGTATAGCGCTGTATTCTCTTGGGTCCTGGACCAAACAGGTCTGGGAGTGGGGTTGATGTGGGGCTAGCACAGCTGTTGGCTGGACAGCGCTCGATGATCCTACTTTATATAAGGAATAGGTTCGGTGTCACATTGCAATTTTTTCTGTGCTCTTCGCAAAAGTAGAAAAACCTACGGGCAGCTTTTCACGAGTACGAAAGCTGGAGCTGAGGACGCTTTCCCCAGTTTTGCACCGCTTGGCCATAACTACGGACACGTCCTGGTCACGGTCGTCTGCTCTGCTGTAATCACGCTATTCTCTAACCATCTGTTCTTCTCTTGTCTTCGTACTTTTTGTGTAGATTCATAACAGAAAAAAAGAACTTGGTGAACAGGCGGCTGAACGACAATGTGCTGTTGGCGAGGAGCACATTGCCGTCCATAGCGGTGTAAAACATCCAATGGCTCGTCCAATAGCAGCCAAAAATTCGTATGCTCTCCATTAGTTCCTTAGCCGTTTTCCGTCGTATTGTTACCCCAGTAGACCAAACCCCAGAGTTGAACCATTCATACAAGTCCAGAGGCATCTTGCCCTATCTGGAACACACAGAACTAAAATGAGCCAAAACCTGCACGTACCTAATTCTCTTTCGCGAAAAAAATGTAACATCGATCCAACAAAAGTGTCCGCTCCAAACGATAGTATCTTCGCAACAGTGGAGGTGGAATGGAGTGCGTAACCTGATAAGATTTCTGCTTCAGCTGGCAGTCTGGATCGCTGGCCATTTCAGTGGATACGAGTACGGGACACCATTCCAGCGTCCCAGCTACGACTATCCAGCCCCACAAAGAAGTGCCTATTGCCGCCGCTCTAATCTCGTATCAGCCAAATGCAACCTCTAATCTGCTGTCAAAGATTCCGCGTAATTCTGGTGCTATTGCTGGCACCGCCATTCGCCAGCGATTTTGCAGTCACATCTCCTGCTGTAGCGAGTCTGCACAGACATAGCCAAAGCACCCATTAGGCGGCAAATTGGGTGGGCGGCTAGGTAATTTGGCCGTGATACAATTATTCCAATTTAGGCGCTGGACCGGACTTTTTTTTTTGGCGTGGGAAATTATTTTATTTTATCGGCTCAACGATGTTCCACCAATTTTCAAAAATACAACCTCATGACTTTTTCAGTGTTACCTTGATTTTTCGGCCTGTATTTCTTTGTTGCTTACGGTTAGATCGACTATCTACGTTATGTCCTCTTTATAATAGTTTGCATTGTGCTTTTTACTCCAGATCCTGTGTCAAAACCTTCCAGACTACCACTTGCCCTTTATGTACCCAAGCTTTTTGCAAGCATTATAAATATTCATTTATTTCCCTGTTTCTGGCCAAAATTTTTCATTCAGCCTTTCCATTATCAACCACATCCTCACTCCTCCACCAGGGTTCTAGTTGTTCGGATCGCCTTATCGTACTCCAACAGCCTCACTGAGCCTGATTTTTCACTACCTATCTCTAGCGTCTTTGTCTCTACTTTTTATTGAAAGAATCCCTTATCTAATCTAGACCCCTCGCAATAATGTCAGACGAAAAAGCGCAAGCCCAATTTGAGGTGAACTCCACCGCCGGCGACTCGTCCGATGCCATCAACAAGAATTCTGACGACTTCCATGATCACATCGAGTTGAAGAGACACACCGCGGAAGAAATCGAGTCCTCGGGCAACTGGTACGACAAAAAAGTATCTTTATTCGGTACCAATTATGGCTTCCGTTTCTCCAGTGCGATGACCCAAGTCGTCATGTTGTCGTTTGTCGTATTTATGACCCCAGGTATGTTCAACGCCTTGTCTGGTATCGGTGCTGCCATCAATGACGTCAAGACGTCCGATAACGCTAACGTCGCCTTGTACTCCACCTTTGCCTCGGTTGGTTTCTTTGGTGGTACCATCTGTAACACCATCGGTGTCAGAGCCTCGTTGATGTTCGGTGGTATGGGTTACGCATTGTATGCTTCTTCTCTCTTATGTTTCTACCACACAGAAAACAAGGGATTCGTTATCTTTGCCGGTGCCTTCTTGGGTGTATGTGCCTCTATCTTGTGGTCTGCCCAAGGTACCATTATCATGTCTTACCCAACAGAAGGAACTAAGGGTAGAGCAATCATGGTATTCTGGTTTATTTTCAACTTCGGTGCTGTCGTCGGTGCAATCATTCCTTTGGCTGACAATTTAGAAAACAAGACATCTGCCGTTAACGACGGTACCTTCATCGCCTTCATCATTTTGATGTGCTTGGGTAGTATCATTGCTTACTTCATGTTGCCCATGACCAAGGTCTACAAGTCCGATGGTACCAGAGTCATGACTAAGAAGCATCCATACTGGAAGGACGAGTTGTTTGGTTTGGGAAAGTTGTTGTGGAGAGAACCAAAGATCTTGTTGATGTTCCCTATGTTCTTTGCCTCTAACTGGTTCTACACCTACCAGTTTAATGATTTCAACGCCGGTCGTTTCAACGTCAGAACCAGATCCTTGAACTCGTTGTTATACTGGTTCTCTCAGATGCTCGGTGCCTTGTTCATCGGTTCCATCTTGGACTTGAAGTACTTCACCAGAGCCAACAGAGCCAGAATCGGCTGGGTTATTATCTTTGTTCTCGGCATGGGTATCTGGGGTGGTGGTTTGAAGTTCCAACAACACTTCACCCGTCATGACGTCACCATCCAGGCACCAGCTACTGAGCCAAGACTCGCTCCAATCGACTTCAAGGACGGTGGATACATCGGCCCAATGTTCCTCTACATTTTCTACGGTGTCTATGATGCCATCTTCCAATCGTTCATCTTGTGGACTCTTGGTGCTCTTTCCAACAACCCAAAGAAAGCTGCATTGTACGCTGGTTTCTATAAGGGTATCCAGTCAGCTGGTGCTGCAATTGCCTGGAGATTGGACGCTCTTGAAACTCCCTACATGGATATGTTCGCTTCATCATGGGGTTTAGTTCACGGATCTCTTCTCATTGCCTCTCCATTGATTCTTTTTAAGATCACTAACCACACCGAAGCTGACCAGGATGGCATGGACAAGGTTGTTGATGCAGATGAGTTGACCTCCGTCAAGTCCAACGATCCTATCGCTCTTCCAGAAAACATTGACAGCAATGTCTAAGTCAGTGATATATATATATATATATATTTGTGGTTACCTTTTTAATTATACTTCTGTTATATACATTTCATTTGGGTTCATGGAGTGCCCCATAATATAAACTTAATCATTATAAATTACAAAATTAGTATAGTAGTTATACTAGTCATAGTAACTTTACTAGCTATTCTACAAGCTCTAGACCATTTGAGAAATTTCTAGCTTCCAACAAGAAAACACTTTCCTCCAACAGTAGATACAATCTCTGTATCTGATATTATATACAGGTCCATCTATATTTTACTTCATCTATTTTATTCAGATTTTGAATATATCAATTTAGATATTCTGAATTGTTATATCTATAGACTAAAGGATGTCCATCGATGAGGATTCGCTCTATCTCTACCACCTCACGCTAAGGGCACCTTCCTATTTTACGCTGTCGGTGTTGGGGCAGTTTTTAGGCGAAAAAAAGTCTCAGGAAATTCTAGTAGCATCAGTTAGCACACTTCAACTATTACGTCCTAATGCTGAAACTGGCAAAATAGAAGTTGTAGCGAGTCAAAATGCACTTGGTGTGATACACAAGATCGACAAGATCCGAATAGTGGGTACTCAGAAAGATCTAGCAGTTGTTGTTGGAGAATCTGGAAAATTGGTGTTACTAGAGTTTGACATCGACTCGCATAGATTTGTGCCTGTTTTGCAAGAACCTTATGCAAAGACAGGATTTGGAAGAGTTAATCCAGGAGAATATCTTGCTGTAGATCCTCAGAATCGTTGCATTTTCCTCGGAGCCATTGAGAGGAATAAATTGATATTCAAAGTAGAGACAGACACTGAAGGAAAAGTAGAGCTTTCTTCACCATTAGAGGCTCACTCGAAGCAGATATTGGCATTGAATGTAGTAGCTATGGATACCCAGTTCTCCAACCCTGTTTTTGCTGCCATTGAGTGCGATTATTTTTGCTATAGCAGTGAAAAGACTCAGTTTGATCCTGAATCCACACCACTTCAACTCAACTATTACGAACTTGATCAGGGCTTGAATCATATAGTTAAAAAGAAGTCTACAAGTACTATTCCTGCTTCGGCCACACATTTGATACCATTACCGGGCCACATTGGTGGGGTTCTCGTTTGTTGTCGAAACTATATCATATATGATAATCTTCAAAAGAATCACGATAGACTCTATCTACCGTTACCACTTAGAAAAGGCAGCGAGGAGATTGTGGTAATCAATCATGTCGTTCATAAATTGAAAAAGAACAACTTCTTTATCTTGCTTCAATCGACTTTGGGTGACTTATTCAAAATGACAGTTGACTACAACAGCAACAAAGAAAATATTGAAGATATGCAGATCAGCTATTTTGACACCATTCCTGTTTCATCCTCACTAAACATCTTAAAAAGTGGATTTCTTTTTGCTAATGTATTGAATAACGACAAGCTCTACTACCAGTTCGAAAAGTTGGGGGATGAAGACGACAACATTCTGTGGAAAGCATCGAATTATCCTGATATTTCATCCATTGAACAAGAAGATAAATCCAATAGAACATTTTCAGTTAAAGCCCTCGACAACTTAGCATTAGTCGAAATTTTAACTTCGCTCGGTCCCATAACTGATGCTGTAATTGTAGAGTCGATCAGTGATACGACTGACCCATTAAAACAGATGATTACCGCATCTTCACACTCACATTTGAAATCGCTAGTACACGGAATCCAAACTTCGACTCTTGTATCTTCGCCATTGCCCATTATCCCAACTGGGGTGCTCACAACGAAGCTATTTGAAGACTCTCGAAGCGATGAATACTTGGTCATATCATCCACAGTATCTTCTCGTACTCTTGTATTGTCTATCGGTGAAGTAGTTGAAGAGGTCGAGAACTCTCAATTTGTGAATGATCAATCTACTTTAGCAGTTCAACAAGTAGGTACTTCTTCAGTAGTTCAAATCTATACAAATGGGATAAGACACGTCAAGCACACCAAAGCAGACGATGAACAACAATCTATCTCCAGAAAAATTACAGACTGGTACCCCCCAGCTGGTATTACTATCGTCAATGCCAGTACTCATAAGGAACAAGTAATAATTGCTCTTTCAAATGCCGAGATCTGCTACTTTGAAGTAGACCCCACAGATGACCAGTTAATAGAGTATCAAGAAAGAGTAGAGATGTCCAGCTCAATCACATCAATTGCTATTTGCGAAGAAACGGCAAAGAAAAAGAATTTATTTGCAGTAGTAGGTTGTTCTGATGAAACCATTCAAGTCTTATCTTTGCAATCACATAATTGTCTTGACACATTATCGTTACAGGCTCTTTCAGCCAACAGCACTTCCTTGCTGATGCTCCAACACGGCAGCTTAACATTGGTACACATTGGAATGGATAATGGACTTTATGTCCGAACTAATATAGAAGAAATTAGTGGAAATTTATCCGATACCCGCATAAAGTATCTTGGTTCCAAACCAGTAACTTTAGCGGTGACAAAATTGCCAAATGGAAGCAAAGCAATTTTAGCCATCTCCTCTAGACCTTGGATTTGTTACTATATCAAGAACGAGTTTAAAGTCACGCCCCTCCTAGGTGTCAAAATCTTGAGGGGAGTTTCTTTCAGTTCTGAGGATATAGGAGGCGAAGGGATTGTTGCTATATCTGACAACAATTTAATTGTATTCACCATTGGCAAAGAAGACGTAGAATTCGATATCAACCAGGATGTCAATATTGAAAAACTTCGATTACGATACACACCCAGGAAACTAATTATCGATGACGATGGAAAGAGTTCTAAAATCAATTACGTATACTCCTTACAGTCCGAATATGGTACACGGAGTCCATTTTCACCTTCAAACTTGAATTCAGAGAATGGAATCGAAAATGAAGTAGACCAAGATTATTATGATGCTTTCGGCTATGAGTCCGAAGCTGGTAAATGGGCCTCATGTATTCAAGTAGTAGATTTCGAAGATCTGAAAATTGTCCAAAATGTCGAGTTCTATAGCAACGAGAGTGCTATATCGATGGCTAAGTTGCACTTCGAATCATCTGGAAAGGGGAATATGGAACACTTAGTAATTGGAGTGACTACAGACAAGAAGCTTCAAGCAAATTCAAAGGGGAAGAGCTTCTTATTTACGTTCAGAATTCAAAAGAATATCAGAAAATCCAATAAGAAAAGACTCGTGTATCTTCACAAGACTGAGATAGAGGGTCTACCGAAAGCAATGATTCCATTCAATGGAAAATTGTTGGTTGGCATGGGCAAGAATCTACGTCTATATGATATTGGGCATCGTCAATTACTTCGTAAATCATCGACAAATATTGACTACATTTCTTCTATTGTAGACCTCAAACATGCTGGAGGAGACAGAGTAGTTATTGGTGATGCTTATTCGTCAATTGTATTTGCCAAGTTTGACTCAATAGACAACAGATTTGTACCATTTGCTGACGATACTATGAAACGACAAATCACAGCAATGGCAACATTGGATTATGATACTGTTATTGGGGGTGATAAATTTGGTAGTGTTTTCGTTGCTCGAGTTCCTGATACTATTTCAAAGAAGTCTGATGAAGACTGGAGTCTAATGAAAGTCCAGGAATCATACTTGAGTGGGTCTCAATCGAGAACAAAGAACCTCTGTGAATTTTTCCTTCTGGATACACCCACCTCCTTTACCAAAGGCAGCATGACGATAGGAGGAAGCGAGAGTATCATATATACAGGGATTCAAGGAACTATAGGATTGCTTTTGCCTCTTTCCTCCAAGCTGGAAGTCGAATTCATGAATAATATAGAACAATCATTGCGAAAAGTATTTGACTACAATTTTGACAACTATGATAGTAAGCGGATGGGCTACAACTTACTTGGTATGGATCATTTGAAGTTCAGAAGCTATTATAATCCAGCGAAGAACGTAATTGACGGTGATTTGATAGAGAAGTACTATGAGCTCAGCCAGAGCTTGAAAACCAAAATTGCCCGTGAGTTGAATAGGACACCAAAAGAAGTCGAGAGGAAGATCTCTGACTTAAGAAATAGATCAGCATTCTAGTGCATGTATTTTATATATACTATAATTATTAATTTATTATGTATTACCAACAATATTCTTATACTTATGTTCACAATTGTACGGTGCTATGTAGAAATACACAGCGTATGATTTAAATATACTTACAAGGGGAGAGAGATCCGAACGAACAAAAGAACGCTCGATCGGGCGCAACGGTCAAATTTCACGAACTTAAAGACGAAAGTTATAACGAATTATACCGAGAACAGTAATCAAACTGTTCGAATACATGCAATGGGTCACATGAAATGGAAAGAAGGTCGAAGCATCATACCAAGATAGAGAATGTAAAGAATGAAAAATAGAATGAAAACGTAACAATTCAACTGTTAAGCCAAGAGAACATGATTTTAATGGTACAACTTTATGACGAGGTTATTAGACATTCTTTTCAGGCTTCGTCGATTCTTCTTGTCCATTTGACAGAAGATCTGCTTTCAATTTAAATGGAGATAATCCTACTTTTCCTTCATCCTTATGGTTGTAGCCATTGCTGTTGTTGTTGTTTGCCGAAAGGATTTTTCTACTCAAAGTAGGACTACCCTGACTGTTCTCGTCGCTATTCTTCCTCATTGGAGTTTGTCCATTTGGGGTGCTGAACTGAACAAAATTCCAGAACGCCGGTGAAGACTGATTAGTATTAACACCGTTAGGAGCTCCAAGCTTTCCGTTTCCACCCATTGATTTAGAGCCTCTTTCAGGTGTAAATGCTTCAAGTGGCGCGATTTTCTTGGGACTGGTGAAATTAAGACCAAGGTCTCCGCTACTGGGTGCTGTGGAGTTTTGATTATTGTTTACGGATGAATCCTCTGAGTGGTTCTGTAGAGAACTACTGTACGAGTTTATTTGCGAGTCTGGTAGCTGGTTCGAGTTGTACGAGTTCAGACGCGAATGGTGAGCTCCTGGAGCTGACGTACCGAGGTTATGGGAGGGGGGAGGTGGAGGTAAATTAAAGAGGTGGCTCCCCGAAACTTTGGGCAACTTCGGAATGGCATTATTACTATTATCGCTCATCTGTCTGATGGGCGAAGACAACTCGCTTTTAGGAGCTGGTAAAGTCAGCAAAGTCTGCAACTGCTGGATCTGCTGCTGGGGAATCATATTCTGCTGATTCTGCTGGTGAATAATTGCTCCACTATACACCATATGAGGTGCCGAGTTCTGGTATCCATAAGCACGTTGTTGAGGCATCATATACCCGTTGTTGGATGTGCTAGCCATGTAGGACAAAGGGTTAGGCTGGATAGGATTGGATGGAACCGATGGAAACTGATCCTGGCCCAATTTAGATATGGAATTCTGTCTCTGATGGCCAAATGGAGTCTGCTGATGGACCAGAACTTGTTGTTGCAGAGTTTGAAGCTGGAGATGGTGCTGTTGCAGATCCTGAAGTGATTTCTGCTCCTGGTCATAGTACTTTTGAGATTCCGGTAACTGTTTATGCGTAGCCAAATGAAGATGTAATTGTCTGGAGACTGAGGAGCCTCTTCTTGTCTTCAGAAGTGAGCCATTTTGGATTTTACTCAAAAAATCGTCTTTATAGGACTCGCTAATCTGCCATTTCATACCCTTTCCAGGTTCATTAGGTCTTCTGGGTACTTTCTCGAACGCCTTATTCAAGGACAAATTGTGTCTGATCGAATTCTGCCAGCCTGTCTTAGAGTATTTGTAGTATGCATAGTGGGATGAGATCCAGTTGTAGATCTCTGATAATGACATCACACCATCTGCATTGGACAAGATGGCCTGGGTGATCATTGTCGCATACGAATACGGAGGCTTAATGTCTTTGGCTTCTTCTTTCGACAAATCCTGATCCAAGTTACTCTGTAGAGAAGTTGCAGAAAGCGAAGATGGAGACTGTGGCAACAGAGTTTTGTCAAACATCTGGAAACTTTTCATGTGAGACGTTCCATTATGAGCAAATGACGGCTCACGAGATTTAGAGGCCGTTTCTTTATACTTAAGTAAGCTCTTAGTCAACAACTTGGGCAGAATCGTTGGCGGAGAACCAGGCAAAATGAACATCATCTGGGTACCTCCAATGTCCAAGATGGCCCCGGAATGCAACGAATGGGAGTGTTCAGGACCCACAGCTACTTTCTGCCCGTCTATACGAGCTCCATTACGGCCCAACACCTTCAATTCCCAGCATCTTAAATCTAGATTATACGTGATAGTAGCATGTTGTCGGGATACAACTTTGGCTGGACCAAAGTCGATATCGGTAGATGAGTTGGCGACATTTTGCGCTTGGATCTGACTTTGCGTGTCGGTGTTACGACCGATGGAAACAGCTAGAGATTTCACGTAGAATGTCCAGTCTTTCCCAGCGATTTTGGCGTATGCTTGGACTTCTGTAGCGGAGTTTTTGTCGTTGGCATAAGTTTCTGCAACATTGGTAGACTCTGCTGGGGTTTGAAGTGTGGAGATTACTGCATTGACGAGGTCTTGCGGGTCATCGAAGGTCGGGAGATCGGAATCGTCCACATCGCTGAGAGGACGTTTCCGCGGAGTCGACGTGGTAGACATGCTATGAAAGCTTTGAAAAAGTTAGAGAGAGATGGAAAGTGAGGTGAAAAAAGCTAATGATTTTGTGATTTTGCAATTTTACGATTTCACTCTGGTTATGGTGGTCTTGGACTGTTTCTGGTGGGTTTAGCTGTTATTGTCACTTTTTCGTGGTGTATCTGTTTGTTTTGTCTTGCTTTTGTGAAGATTTGAGAATTCCACGGTTTTTTTCGTAGTGCGTATAGCTGAAAAGTATGGGAAAATTTTGCAGGTGAGCGTGATTGGAGGAGGGGAACACCAACAAAGGGATAGTGTAAATGAATAACTAGAGCAAATACGGATACGATAGTGTCTTGAATGGATTCTACAGGCTTGTGGGATATAGTTTCAGTTTTCAGCGACGAAAAAGACAGGGATATGGCCAAAATCCAGATAGTCAGGTATAAAAGATATTGTTAGGTACAATTACTGCTTTGTTTTGATTGTAATGATAGACGTTCGCACGAGTGGTTGCAAATTACAGGATACAGCAATGTATATTAGCAGCCGCTGGTATCAGCTGGAAACAAAGTTGGACGGGGTTGGCTGTCTAAATGGTTCCAGAATGGGAGATAATATTAAGAGATAAAAACAGGGCCAACTTTTTGTTTACATAACAGAGAAATTTTTGTATTTGTATTTGTATTTTTGTTTTGGTGCGGATCTTTGTGCAGGGGCGGAATCTAAGAATAATCAGGCATAATACAGAATTGAGGCTGGAATGTAGATCTAAGGATGATCAGAGATGAGCACTCCTTCTCTAGTATTACAAGCTATTGTTCTTGTGTGTGATTATTATATTATATCTTATAGAAAACTGCGGCATAATTACTATGGTATATTTGCTTAATTATACTCTTCTATGAAGCTCTATATTTTCGTTTTGTAGAATCTCTGTTATGCTTTTGTATTATCCCAATACTGTCCTCTCGTAGTTTATAGGTATCACAAATGACCGCTGCATCGTATCGAACCCACGGGCATCGACATTCTCCCTTGTAATTACATCCACGATCATGTCCTCTTCTTCCAATCGCTTCTTGTTAAGAGCCACTTCGTCAATAATATCGAACTCGTCCTCTTTTTCATCATACTCAATGTTCTCTTCAATTTCTACGAAATCGGGTGCCAAAGCACTCCATTTCTGGGGAAATTGAACCAGCCACAAGTAGATCATGCCGCTGTCGAGACCCGTAGACCCAATCGTGCAACGCGAGTAGTTCCACTTAACGTCTATCAACTCTTCGTTGCTTCCCTCAAGAATCTTGATGAGAGAACCGAGAGACGTCTCCCATATATACAAGTCATGTGAAGATTGTCCATACGACGAAGCTACCAAAAACTCGGCATTGTGATTGAATGCTACAGAATTCCATTGTAATCTGTTGACAACATCCTGGTACTTGTGGTCGATTTCAAACTCCCATTCATCAGGATTGGCTACGTTTATCAAGTCTGGCAAGCTGATTTGTCGCACTATTCTGTCAGATGAGTTGATGGCAAGCTTACGACCATTGGGCGAAATCACCAAATTCTTGATGTTAGCGTTAGCCATCTTGACGGAATGAACCAATTGCAATGTCTGTGTGCTATGCACATTGAGCCAGCCCTTACTCGTGCCAGTAAAGATGTAACTGCCATCATTGGGAGTGAAAGTAGTCACCAAAGTAACGTGCTTTTCTGCTTTCTTTTTCTTACGAGGCTCGTCTTCTGCAACTACGTTTGTTGTTTCCAAATCTTCTTCATTCAACTTCTGTTCCTGCAACGGTATGGTGCTCAACTGTTTGATTATGATGCTGTCCTTATCAGTAAGGTCTATGAACACAGGCAGATCGTCAAATAACGATGCTGTGAACTTGAACGGATCCGTCGGATGCATGGATGCCAGCCAAATTGGTCCATCAAATTTAACTGTTCGAATTACTGCCAGTAGATCGTCCAACTCCACATCAGCTTCATCTCTGTTTACTTTGCTCAAGTCCCAGAGTTTACAAGACCAGTCCTGTGACGACGATAGTATATAACGACCGCATCCAGACCAGCTGATGGAGGTAACTGGTCGGATGTGCGAGTTCTCATGAAGATGTGCTACTACCCCACCGTTGCTGGTCAAGTCGCAGATGAGAATAGAGCCATCGCTGAGTCCGGAGGCTAGATAGTCACCTTTCTGGTTGAATTGGATTACTACCGAATGGCCGTAATGTAGAGTGTTGGCTAACGTATCGGGATATTCTTTGGCTACTGCAAAGGGGTCTTGGAGCGCTAAATTCATGTTTAGCGGTATGACGAATCTAATAAGCTTGATGTTGAGTATTGAATTATTGAACAATGAGTTCTTATTATTAGTAATAAGTACAGGATGTAAATGTACGATCGATACTGGATGTGGTTGGATATTTTGAAACTAGTCGTAGTTCTATATTCCATAATTTATTGTTCAATTCTATTCAATTCCTATTGATTGAATAATTGTTCAAGAATGAATATTAATTCGATTCTTCGGCTCTTCACAGCGAAAGATGGAGAGTACAATATACGAGTTCACGAAACAAAAATGTATAACCTCTGGGTGGGTTTTCTCTCTTCTCCAGTGTTATGCACAATTTTCAACAGTAGGTACGCGACTTTAATTTAGGCAATCGGACCCGATCTGCACAGAATACAAAAAAACAGGAAAATGTGTAGCGCGATCAACAGCCGTACTTGTGAATTGAAAGGGCTGACTTTGGCAGATAGCAACTCGCTACTGGGATTCAAGAAGACTTGGTTCTAGTATAGAGCGGAAAACGACCTTGTTATTGGATAGGAAAGTATTCAAAATCCGCTCTTTGTTTTGGCGCTATTTGGTCTTACAATCGGTTTTTTGTAGGTGTGATTATTTGGTTCTATTTTTATTACCCATTGTTTTTGAAATCTACAAATTGAACTTTAGTCAATCATTACTGTAAATCATCTTATTCCACAGTCGTCACAGATTCTTCGGTTACATTCAGCTAACACAGTACAGAAAAGCGCTTACCATATTCATCTAGTATATTGCGTCTTCTAAAGTATATTTCTTTTAGACAACATTTTCTCACTAAGGAACAGCGAATACAAATCTCGTCTAACAAACACTTAAAGAGCTCCATATCCATATTCCATACATCATGGTTACGGCGTTAATGCTGTACTTGGTTCTCTTGCTAGCATCGCCCATACTGGGTCTTCTCCATTTCTACGCAGCTGCTGGTGTTCGTACTTGTTTCTACAAGGAGCTCAGCCAGGGATCGCTTCTTATAGGAAGATACAAGGTGGAGATCCGCGATGAAGACACAGAAATCTACTATCCGCCACGAAATCGTCACAATACAGGAGCACTTATAGATGTAGAGGAGACGTTTGACTCTAACCATCGTGTAGTTCATCAGAAAGGTGCTGCTATAGGCCAGTTCACATTTAGTGCCTTAGACTCAGGTGACCATCGAATTTGCATAACTCCTAGAAGTTTCTACAGTAAGAAAAGTAAATGGTATGGAGGCGGTGGGAACAGCGGAAATTCTCATGAAGATGAAGAAGCTGAAAAGTTCAATATTAAAGACCTGAAGTTCAAACACGCTCGTATCACAATCGACTTTTTGATTAGTGACGAGTTTAGTACAGATCCCAAACACTCACAATTAGTTGAAACCCTAGTATCACAAGTTAATCGGCTTAATGATAAACTAGCAGATATCAAACGTGAACAGAAGTTCATCCGTGAGAAAGAAGCTGTTTTCAGAGACCTCTCAGAAAGCACATGTGAGATTGTAGTCCGCTGGCTGATAATTCAGATAGGAGCACTTGGTATGACTTGTGTATATCAGCTTTTGTCACTTCTGCGATTCTTCGTCAAACAGAAGGTATCATAACCTCGTTAGCCATTGATAGCCATGCGATTGATTGTTGCTATCTCATCTTGCATCTCATATGTACATATCTATTTTGCATTTCATAGAACTATCGTTCGTCAATCATCTTTCAGCATCATGATAGAATCGTATATAAATACAATAGTATCTATATTGGGTTAGAGATCCAGTAGTCTTTAATATTGTAGATAGTATATAGGAAGACTATTATTAGAAGAAATGATATTCAATAATATCCTGAAGACATTTTTAACTCAATTTCAATTAAATCCTGAAGGGCCAGATTCAGTAGTTCTCTTATGGCTCATTTGTATGATCGTGCGATTTCGATTAAGTCATGGACAATTCCAATGATCGGAGTAAGTACAATTCTTACTTGCAGCGCTTAGAAAGTATAACATTTTTTTTCTTACCTCTCTGTTGATTTGACTTTGGGGCTGCCTCAAAAAGAAGATAATTTTAGAGGGATAATCAATCGACAACACAACTAATAAAAAGTAAACCTAAACCCTTTCATAATTGTAGTAGAAACAAAAAATGAAAATATTAAATCGATATAGTGAGATCTGAATAGATCTAAAAAAAAAATGTCCGGCTACAAAGAGTGGAAAGTTAGATCGAATATTATTTTGCTTAATATCGCAAAAAGTTACAGATACCTGCATTAATCTTTTAAGGTCGAAGTATAATGAGTCCAGAATCGAGCCCAGATTCAAATGTGAGATTAATCTAAACTGCCAAATGGGAAAATTAGGTTGCAAATAGTCACGGATGAAAATTGCGCTTGTATAGAAATTTTTGCGCGACAAATATGAATACGTCTGTGGAACCATTTCGCAGCCATTTGAAGGTTAGTTGTTGGCGGCAATCATTGTTTCCATCTTCTTTTCCCACTCGTTTCATTTCCTCAGAAGCATAATTCCAATTATTCATAGTCCCATATTCCTATTCCATAGAGTTCATAGACAGCAGCATCAGGCGTCCACGACTTTGCCTAACCCGATCAGATCCAAATCCATTTTCATTCTATCACTCTAATGCAGATTTTCCTTTCGGATAGGAAAGTAGTCCTAAAATTGCCCTATAAAACCGAAACCGACCTAGGTAAGACTGGAAGTCGTCCTTAATTAATACCCTCAGAGCCCCCAAGTATATCCAGGCATTGTCAAGCCTATCCCCATACAGCAGTGTTTGCCGGCCAATCCTCCCAAATTCATATGAAAACTAAGAGCTTTTGGATAACCTTCCACAAAAGATTTTGGTGTCAGTGATGGTTATAACTAGTGGACAGTCACTTTTGGAAGCAGTGCCCACAGATTAATTAATTCATGAAGAGACTCCATCTTCCAGAGGAAGCCAGAAGTAATCGATGCTCTTTTGGAATTAAACTGGTTGTGTGGATTGTCTTCTGTCTTTCACAGTTCTGAAAGCTTCCAATAAAACTGGATCACTATTAACACCTGGAGGTAGCTGGATACTCATAGAGGAGGAGTATTTCGGATAGACAAGGCACGTCTATCCTTCGGATGTTCATGAGGGATTGTCAGTCTTGGATGAGGATCCATGTTGGAAATGAGCTGTGGCTAGGATTGACCGAAGTTTGTCATTAATGCCATTCACTTCACGCTAGTGTACAAAGGTTTTTATTTGATTGTCGCAATCTGGTCTATATGTACTAAACGGAGGAAACTGCTTTAGAAGTCTGACGCTGCATCGCTAATCTATTTTTGCTACCAAGTTGTGACTGTGATGAAAAATCCCGTAGTGAATATCTAGCAAAGTCGTTCGTCTGCGTGTAGGTTTCCATACAGATTATAGTACTGTAGGGTATATAGCAGTTTTTGGGGCTCTGGCCGTAATAAGGATGGACCTACTTCTCTCCGCTGCGGGACAAGCAAAGGGAAGTTCTACTATTAGGGCAGAGTGAATTTGGTGGGTCCCTACGGTCAGCCCATTGGCTGAATTCAGTCCACCCTGAATGATGGCGAAGCACGGTCCGGCCGAAATGGTATTTTCAAAATTATCCTACATAACAAATCATGAAGTTCGGTGACAAGGTAGCGCAGGTTTTTTCTATAATCTCTATAAATCTTTAAATATCTTAGTAAATTATAATTATAAGATCTTACTATGTAATTAGATCTTGTAGACTTATATCCAATTGATTTGGAAACATTTAGAAAAGTATTTTAGGTAATAAATGGTATTCGTATTTGCCCATAGTTAAGAATAATGAAGTGCGAAATGGGTGCAAACAGCATCATACTAATTGCCTTAAACTTGTGTTATACTACTGTAAACTGCAAAAAGGGACTATAATAACTCTTTATTTTTCTTTATGTTATTTCAGAAACAATTTGTGTCTTAAATGTAACGAAATTGAAGAATTGTTAAGCTGACCAATTGCTTATATAATCTCTCCAACATTCATGTACCCTATTTAGAATATCAACTCATACTAAAACTATAGTACCAGCTTCCATTGTAGTTCGTGCAACACATATCGCTGCAATGGCGCCTCTTGTAGATCTGCCACGACTGTCGGTAGGCAACTTATTTGATTTGCCGGCTCGATCGTTTCTGTCGCCAACTCCTAGTGATACTTCATCTCATTCTTCACTTACCAGTCCTCTTAGAAAGCAGAGATTTGATGATAGGTCTCAGACCAAGATCAGCATAGCTCTCAAATCGCATCAGACAAATTCTTTGCAACATCTCAAAGACGCGATAGACGTTCCTAGACATTTGAAGGAACTGGAAATAGTCGAGATCTTGAAATGGTCAGAGACTTCAACAATCACCGGAATCATCAACTCAGGTGATTTCTTAGCGAGCCATGGCTCAGTAATCTACACACAACCTTCGTCCATATACATAGCATTGGGAACCAACAAAGGACGAATAATAGTCTTCAACTATCACCAAGGTGTAGAATTTATACTCGGCATAGATAACGATGAGTCTCAGGAACAGTCAGAACACTATGAGGAGTCCGAAATTTCAACTATAGCCTTTTCTTCTGATTCGATCTTTTTAGCAGCTGGTTATAGCAGTGGCCATATTCGACTTTGGGATTTATCATCGAAGCTGTCAAGCGCCTTTCCAGGAACAATATCTCCATATTTCACCATCAATCCAATCACTTTGAAGGAAAGATTTACTAAAAACCATCTGAGCCATTTGCGAAACACTCCTATCACGCAGATATCATTCATTGCCGATCTGCACGATCAGTTGATATCAGTAGATATATCAGGATTGGCTTTCTATCATAATGGAATCAAAAAGTTCCTCCAGAAGTACTTCATCTCCCAGAAGATCTTGGGAAAAAACGATGCAAACGTCACGGATAACAAATACTTGATATACGGCTGTTCGTTACTTCCTTTGGGTTCGTCTCATCAAATCACCGATCAGCTAGGAGTAATGGCTGTCATAACTAGTAACATCTTGATAATTGTTTCAGTACTCTCGTTGAACAACTCTCACAATATGCATATAATTGACCATTTTAAGATTGGAAAATCGAAGAATGTGGCGACCTCTACTCCGATTACGGCTTGTTTGGATTGGTTTCCGTGTATGGAAATGAATAATAAAACTGTCAATGCCAAATTGGCGTATTCATGGAATAACGTACTTAACATATTGGAGATAGATAACAACTCATTTCCATCCAATCTCTTGTCTGTAGTGTCTGACTTAAAAGACAAGGATAAGGGTATTCCCAAGTTACCTATCAATAAAGTCTGTCGCTGGACTACTTCAAATAAGCATGACTCTATCGTTTCCGTGAAGTGGATTTCTTCTGACATCATCTGTGTTTTCATTAGGGAAGGTAGTCAGCCCCAAGTTTCACTTAGGGTTACTGCGCTCTACCTTTCTAATGGTAGTATCAAACGTGTAGGTAATGATGAGATCTTGGGGTTAGATATATTTACTAGTTCCTTGTATGGAACCTCTAGCACCAGAGCGGTCAATACCACAGAAGAAACAGTTCTCACGTCTTACGACAATTCCATAAAGGTGTTCAAGCATAGACTACTTGCTCTCACAGATTCTGACAATGTCAGAAAGTTATACATAGGAAGACTGCTCAGTTGGGCAGATATTCTTCTTGGGTTGTTGTCCAGCGGTAAGTATGCTGAAGCATTATCTATGGCCAATGAATTTTACAATTCAGAGAATACCGGAAAATTGGTTTTAGTAGGACTTCCGGACGACCGTACGACACGATATAAACTTGTACGGCCCTACTTAATACAAATCATGAAGGAGTCAGTCCCACACCTCTTCTCATATGAATATGACAATCTGCAATTCTTCTTGACGACTTACTTTAATATCATTTCTAGTTTGACACGCGAAGATGGCAAAGAAGATCTTCTGTATTTGCTAGAGATGATATTTGAAAAATTGCAAGACAAGTCTACTTTCTTTGCCATACTTGAAAAGTACACTCTTTCTGGTAGCATTTCATCCTTGCCACCTCTCATTCTCAAACAGCTTGTAGAACACTATGTCAAGAGAGAAAGAGGTGAGATACTCACTGAGATTCTTTGCATTCTTGATATCAAGACATTAGACATTGACTTGACAATACAATTGTGCAATCAGTACAACCTTAGAGATTGTTTAATCTACATCTGGAATTACATATTGGATGACTACGAGACTCCATTGGTAGATTTTATTAAGGATTTCAGAAATCCGGATTTCTTATTGAAGGAAGATTATCTAAGAGCATATAGCTACATGTCTTATATACTCACCGGCAAACAATATCCCACTGATAGATTCATTGATGGTCATAAGGAGAATTCTATAAAGGAAAGCATATGCAATATTCTATTCAGCAGCACAACAATCAATTGGCCAGCCCGTAGTGATGAAGAATTACGTGCCGAGAACGAAGATACCATATTTCCCTACCTCTTTTCTTTTTTGAAAGCTAATTCATTCGAGATGCTTTCAACTCTTAACGAATTCTTCGAGGAGCCTTATTTGAACGATATAGAAACAAAGAAATTGAATCGCCAGTATATTACTGATGCACTTCTCGATATCTTCGAAGCAAATGACCAACTATTCACTGACGAAGATAGGTGTCAATTGGCTATATTCATTGGTCGTAATTATGCTAAGTACTCACAGTTCATTCGTTTGTCCGAGTCTGTACTTGGACGGATAATTAATGATCTTTGTAGCAATACCAACGCTGCAATTCTGGGTGACTGTGAATTAGCATTGCAGAGTCTTCTTCCATATTATGAGCCTGAGAATGATGATTTGCTATATGAGAAGTTGTCTGCAGCCAAGTATTATAACGTGTTGATAAATATTTACAAATCTGAAGGTAGGTACTCAAAAGTTTTGGAGATGTGGTTGACAAAGTTGATGAATGATCCGAGTGACGAGTTTCAAAATGAGTCTCTCAGTCAGATCTTGGAGAATTCCTTTATGTTGACAAAGAAGCCTATCGACCGATTGAGCTTGATTAATGTGATCATAGTGAACTTTGAACGATTTACTGCTATTGACTTGGAGGACTTCTTAGCTCTAATAACACGCTTTTCTCCACAATTGCACCACGAAGCTCTCAACATTAAAGATAATGTCTTGATGTTTAAGTATTTAGACGAATTATTCCATCAGAATGAGCCTCTGTTGTTGGATGATCCACATTTGCCCAAGTTGATCTCGAAGAATATCGAATTGCATTGCACCTATGATCGGAGCACAATTTTCATGCTTGTTGAAACTTGGAAGGAAGAGTTGGCGAAGGATCAAGATCAATTTTCCACAACTATGCAGATTCTAGAAGACAACGAGCAAGTTGATAGTATCGCCGAGCTTGAAGTGTTTCGAGGTCATTATTTCGAAGCATTGCAGCACATCTTGACTTTCCTAAACAGTACAACTGCATTACTAGATGACGAACCACTGAGGAATACGTTTACTAAACTTTTACATCAGTCAATGAGGATCTGTGAATTAGCTGAAACCTACGACGAGTACGACGGGGATTTAATATTGAACGAAAAGATGTGGTTAGACCTTATTGGAAACATTGTGAATATGGCGGGAGCCATGCAACACAATGCCAAAGTGCATTCATTTCTCAATGGCTGTATTCACGACTGTTTCAGAGCTATTAGTGACGCTAAACTTAATCCCAACGTGGGGGACAGCGAGAAGAAGGAAAAGTCATTTCTTACAATCTTCAATAAGTTTCTCGAAAGTTCTTCGGATAATTCCACTTTGGCCAATGTCAGAGGTATACTACAGGAGAATTTTGTATCGTATTCCTACGAGAGCGAAATGCTCCGTATATCTTTGTCGATGCTTAACGAGGGTATCTACAAGGATCTCAAGCAGATCAAGATGGACAACTTGAAAGGTTGGGCGGTACAACAGAAGCTCTGTGCTTCCTGCGGCAAGGTCATGTGGGGACCGGATGTGCCCCAAGATCATTACTCTGCTTGGGAAGACAGGCAATCTGCCGCGCTCTACATCATGGGCTCAAGTCTAGGCACCAAGTTCGACAACGACAAATACCGCCATTGCCAATTGATTTTCTTCAAGTGTGGGCACGGTTTCCACTCGCGCTGTCTAGAGAGCTTGGGCGTCAGTGTTGGTGGCGGCGACGAGAAGCGCAGCCTGGTTGCGTGCGTTATCTGCTCGCCGTAAGAACAATTACGAAACATACACCGAGAGATAATAATTATAGTACAATAAAATATAGGATAATATACAGAAGAGGAGACGGTTGCAATGGCTGCAATACGGTAGAAAAGAAAAGCGAGAAAAGAAAGTATGGGGTGGTTTTTATTACAATAATAGCACCAATTTCAGCTATAAACAACCTGGCGAGTCGTGTCACCGGTGCGGCAGGACTGTTGGACTGGTCGGATGAATCAGAGCGTCTTTAGGTGGAGACACAAGTTTCATGGAGTTGGAATTGTTTCAATTTGTAGACGTACCCCTGAGAAAGAAGACGGCCCGCATGCAGGTAATTACATTTAAGCGCCAGTTAAGTTCCATAATGCGAATCACGTTTCTCACTCCATCCCTTTGGAAAGAGTTTTTCATAAATGGATCGCAGTACTTCCTTATTCGGAAACAAAATAAACAGTCCTAATTTTAGCACAGAATGAGGTGAAGAAACTAGCGAAAACTACTGGTGTTTCGGGGAATTAGTGTGGGCTATTTCTAGCCTGGAATCGGGATTAGGTGGTTTGAGAGAAGATCCTAAAACAGACATCCGACTTGGCGATTTGCATGGGTCCGTCGTGATTCGACTTCAAATTTATATAATTTATACTTATTTCTTCCTCTCTTGTTCGTTTCTAGCGCCCGTTTGATGTGCTAGTATTTTCATTTTTTCCTCCATCCTTCACTACCAGGGCTCTTTTACCAAGCGCTGAATCTTGCCGGGCCTGAACCAGATTTTCTCTTTGTTTGGCTGCCCGTACTGAGCTTTTTTTCTGCCGCTGTCTGCGCATCCCGGTCTTGTTCTGCTAGTTGTGGGCATCTAAGCTCATAGTTGCATCTGCCATCTCGTTTTTCAATAGCCGCCTGCTAATTTTTCGTCACCCGAAATCTGCAGCCGCTGCCTTCGCTTTAACAAACACCACTCTCGTTGATCTACCAGCTGAAACTACCGTCTGGCAATAGCACCGTAGACCATGAGCAATCCTTTTACTAACCATAGTGGAGAGCTTGAGGACGACGACTTGTTCGGCGATTCCGCTCCTCCCTCCGCTACTCGTACAGATCAAGCTCCTGCTGTTGCTACCATTTCTCCTACAGCCTCAGCGGCTATGCCAACCACCTCGTCCCCGGGCCCCAACCGTATGGGTCCTGGCCCTGGTCGATCTGTGGCCGGTTCTAGGACTCACTCCCGTAGGTCGTCCCATATGATGTCGTCTGGAGATATCTACAACGGCGGCAACTACTATTCCACCAACATGGCTGGCGCCCAGTCGTCGTACTCGATTGCGCCTTTTGGCGCAAACCAAGGGCAGCAACAGTACACTAGTCCCCTGCCAATGTACTCGCAATTCCAACCACACCAAAGACAACCCAGCTCGTCGTATCTGACGATGATTGACGACGACGCCGATTACTTCTACGAAAAGCTCGACTATCTGAGATCCAACCCTAACTTGGCAAACACACCTAAAAGAGGTAAGGCAGTGGCTTTTGGCGATGTTGTTCCTGAATTCCCTGCTCCCACGGCCTTCAGTCCCAGAAAACTCCAGTACGGAGAGGACATCAACCAGTTCGACTACGAGTTGGACGATAATGGCGACGTGCCGTTGCGGACGTTTGCACCACCCATGACGTTCTCTGGTGACGACTACTTGATTAATCCGCTACAAGATGCTGATGACGATGACGATCTTGATCCATTTGGTGACGACGACTCGTTGTTCCTGGAGACCGGCGAAGAAATCGTCAGGAGAGGCACTACCATCAAGAGAAAAGACACATTGGGACGCAGAAATACCACCAAAAGTAAGCATTCGGGCGCCGTAGCATTTGAAGACGACTACGAATTTGACGACGACGACTTCAAACCCAAGTTGAACTACACAAAGACCATCAAGAGAGCCAGACTTGTCAACGGGAACTATGTCATCGACGCTCCTGTTCCCCAGGCACTTTTAGACACCTACGGCAAGAAGATCGACGATAGTGGCAGAGAAATGTCGTTTATGAGATACACTGCTATCACCTGCGGCCCCTCCAACTTCATGAACTTCAACTACAACGTCAGACAGGCTCTATATTCTCCACCTCGTGAAACGGAAATCATGATCTGTATCACCATGTATAACGAAGACGAAATCTTATTAGGGCGTACGTTGAAGGGTGTGTTTGAGAACATCAAGAATTTGACCAACCGATCTGATCCCGTGTGGGGAGATGACTCATGGAAGAAAATCGTCGTTTGTATTGTGAATGATGGTAGACTTGAGTTGAACAAGAGAACTCAGAAGTTATTGACGGCCATTGGAGCGTTCCAGGACGGCTATGCTAAGTCCAAGATCAATGACAGTAGCGTCAAGGCCCATCTCTACGAGTACACATCCACTGTAGGCATAGATGTAGTCAACGATAGAGTGCATTTATGTCCAAACTCAAACCCCGTGCAGTTCATGTTCTGTCTCAAGGAAAAGAACAGCAGAAAGATCAACTCCCATAGATGGTGTTTCCAGTCGTTTGCACCCATCATCAACCCCAAAGTGGTGATGTTGTTGGATTGTGGTACTATGCCAGCCAAAGATGCATTCTACTACTTATGGAGATCATTCAGAGACCCACATGTGGCAGGTGCCTGTGGGGAAATGAAAGCTTCGTTGGGTCCCAACAAGAAGTTATTGGCCAATCCCTTGGTCGCTGCCCAGAATTTCGAATATAAGATCTCCAATATCTTGGACAAGCCAATGGAGTCTGTTTTTGGCTTCATTTCAGTCTTACCGGGTGCATTCTCAGCTTATAGATGGGAAGCGTTGTTGAATGTAGATGGTAAGGGTCCCTTGGAGAAGTACTTCAAGGGTGAATACTTGCATATGTCTCAAGAAGACGACGAAGAAGACGATGAAAGAGAGATAAAGGAACTCAACTTTGAAGAGGCCGGTATCTTCACCTCCAACATGTACTTGGCCGAAGATAGAATCTTATGTTTCGAATTGGTTGCCAAAAAGAACCACAATTACATCTTGAGATACGTCAATGAAGCTAAGGCTGAAACCGATGTGCCTGAGAAAATCGACGAATTCGTCTTACAGAGAAGAAGATGGTTGAATGGTTCCATGTTCGCGGCTGCATATGCTGTTTTCCACTGGACCAAGATCTGGAAATCGAATCACTCGTTACTTAGAAAATTGTTCTTACAGCTTGAGTTCTACTACCAGTTGGTCACCATCTTGGTGTCGTGGTTTTCGCTCGCATCTTTCTTCTTGGTGTTCAGAATCTTGACTGCCAACTTGGGTTCTACGTCCATGCACTTCAATATCGGTAAATACTTGGCAGTAGTGTTCCTCTGGTTCTACGTCGGTTCAGTTGTTACTACTTTCGTTCTTGCATTCGGTAACACTCCTAGAGGTACTAGAAAATTCTATATGGTGATAGCGATCTTCTTTGCGGTGCTCATGGCCTACATGATGTTTGCTGCTGTATTCTTGGCTGTTCACACCGTCAATTCTGTTCTTCTGGATCATAGGAAAGACTTTAATGTAACGATGCTCTTCACAAATCAGAAGTTTAGAGATTTGATTGTATCTACAGTGTCTACCTATATCTTATACTTTGCTGGTGCTTTCATCTACGGTGAACCTAGTTTCATGTTGACATCGTTTGTCCAGTACGTGTTGTTGTCCCCAACCTATGTCAATGTCTTGAATATCTACGCCTTCTGTAATATCCACGATGTCTCGTGGGGTACCAAGGGTAATCTCGTGGCTAAGGACTTGGGTTCAGCCAAATCTGTGGGAAACAAAAAGGATGAATTGGTCATGATTGCTCCAGGGGTTAAAGAAGAGGTAAATGAGACGTATTTAGATATCTTGGACAGCTTGAGAACAGACCCTCCTGCTCCAAAGCCACCAAAGAAAAAGACTAAGGATGACTCGTACTACGCTTTCGTGAGAACGATGACTGTGCTTGTGTGGATGTTGTCTAACGCTATTCTTATTGCCGTTGTATTGGAAATTGGAGGTGTTGCTACATTCACCGGTGACGACACAATCAGTAAGGATGATTCCATCAGCGGTAACTCTGAGGTTTTCTTGACAATTATCTTGTGGATTGTCGCCGGTCTTGCCGCATTCAGATTCATTGGGTGTGTGATGTTCCTCGTGCTTAAGATGTTCAGACCATTGAAGTGGAGACTTAAAGCCAGAAAGGAAGTTAGTCGAGCTATCCAACAACAATAGGAATTGTATTGAATAGTTTTTATTTTATATCCCCGTATTTATTTCTCAGACAAAAAATACTACGATTTACATTAGGTTTATGACAATTGGAGTAGCAAGTGTGTAAAATACTACAAGACAAGTCCAAAGAGAAATGGAGTGGGGTGGCCCAGAAAGTTATCTGGAAATTTGATCGATTGCAAAAGCTATTTTGACGCTTAGCACACTCAAAAATTTCTTTTTTTTTGTTGCTGCAGAAAAGGCAGAAATTGCATTTCACACAAGCGACACTTGATTCGTAAATCGAGAGATGGCTACAAAATAGGACTCGAAGGTGGGGGGTGGAGAGGGGAGAACTTGGCACAGAAACCGTTAACAATTAATGTCTTTGAACCATGAGGCATTTAAAAGCCAAAATAATTGAATCCTGGCGGTTAATGCTTAAACATACCAGACGAAAAAGAAACTAACAAGACGACCGGAAGTTCAAGACTCGTTTCGCAGCACCACTTTGAGTAGGTCCAACAAATGGGGCCAGACAACTTGAAATTGCATCTGGCAAAGCCGCTAATAGGTGGTTATTTCCGATGATTTTATGTTCTGGTGGCCCACTATGGCGCTGATTTCAACTTCGGAGAACGCTCCCAATAGAGCAATGTCAGCGATGAAAGCCACGATGAAGACACAACAACGTCGTTCCAAGATTTACTTCCACTACGTCAAGACGGCCGAGATGCCAGGCACAGGGCACTACAATTCTACAGTTACATGATAGATAATCCCGTTAACGCTCCAATGGCAGAACAGGAATGTCGATTGCAATTGTTCAATTGCTCCGGTGCAAGCCAGACAGAGTAAGCTACCGAGAAAAGATTTTCCCGCCAGCGTCGAGATGCCTCACAGTAGTACAATAATGGTCTGCAAAAATAACGGTAACGTCGACAGGAAAGCGGACGCTGTAGCGACGTCCATATTGGGACTGCCGAGTCGTTCCGTGTGTGTTGCACAAATTCTCTGACGTTTGTTGAATTTTCATTGGTGTGATTATTGGAGCAGAAAACTTTTTTTTGCGGTAATTTTTCTCATTGGACCACGATTTTTTTAGTTGAATATTCTTGGTTGCGAGAGCTAGGTACAGCATAAATTGGCTTTTTTTTTCTAATCTACATTATTCCGATCTAAAACGAAAGCAAGCTTTTGTAGTTCTTGAAAATAGAATAAATTGCCGCTAGGGAGGGGTTGGAGTACCTTGAAAAAATGTCTGATCTTGGCTTCTGACCACCCTGCTAACTGGATTTTCCATCCTCTCTTCGTACCTGGTTTGGCCGATGTGGTGAATAATGCTTAAACATTTTCGCAAGCAAATGTGAAAAAGTGATGTAAGCAATGTTTGATAACTCAATCTCTGTTTATTTTGCAATTCTCCAGAAAAATGGTGGACGCTTGGTGGTGGCAACTGATTTGGCCGAATGTTTTGCAATTTTTCACTTTTTTGGCAAGTTTTCAATAATTTGAAAAACTTCGCTTACGGGATACCATTTCTAAACAATTTTACTAATATCTCTAATGTAATCGCAATTGAATGGACGTCTTCCAGCGCACTTTCTTTTGTAAAATCTCTACAATAAATTCATCATAAATTACAATGTGGTCGTTTCATTGGCCTATGTAACATCCATTATGTAGGGGACTAAATGAGATCGTCAGAAAGCCACGTTTAGCTCTCGAAAGCTGCTCACAAGTATTGTTATCACCCCTGGAGTTTAATTTGCATTACAGGGTAACATTAGTTGCACCGCAACTCCATGTCGTCGCTTGGATTAAACTGTGCATCTGATATAAAATGAAGGCGCTTGCTAACAGGACCAAAATGAAAAGGTGTGGATACAGTTGTGCTGGTATAACCGATCTTATCGTGTGCCATCTACCAATTCTCCCCAGCACAACTGAGGTCAACCGGCACTAAATGCCGTACGGTAGTATAACCGACGTTTGACCCGAGGTGTTTTGTTTTGGCAGCGCTGTATCTATGGCATAATTTCCACGCATAAGCTTCACTGACGTTGGATAGCGTCATTTGGAAATGTCGGCATTAGCGGTGACAAACAAAGCCGACAGGAAAGAGCCATGTTCTGCCGTTTGCAAGAGGTGGGAGTGGCATTGATGTCATGGTTAAGCCTGTACCAGCAGGGCCGTTTTTGTCTGGGATTTCTTTTCAAACAGACAAGGCCAGTGGTCAGGCTCGAGCTGACTGTGCTGTGGAGATCAGGTTATTACGAGCGTTTGGTAATGTATCTTGCAGACACCAGACTAATTTTCAACAAAATTTCAGCAAGCTTATGGACGGGATTATGTAACATTGGTAGTACAAACCACTCCGATGCCCAAAAGAAACTTTGGCTCGTATAGATGGCATATTTCGGCGACGACTTGACAGGAGGACTGAGTTGTGCTAATGGCCAGCTCAGAGAGGATTAGTTGAGAGCAGACTGGGGATCTGCCAGCTACATCGGGATTTAGATGCTGGTTTATGTTGGACGTCGACTTAGTTCGACACCAGAAGCTGCCCTTCATCTTATCTGGAACACATGGTGATTCCATACGTCGGACCGGTAGTGTCCCCTCAAGGAGTGCATGGCATACTTCCAGCGCTCATCTCATCGAATTCCACGTTTATCTACGGAATACATGAAGGATGGGCTTCGCTGTGGTACGAATGGGACGAGAGAGAATAGCAGAGGGTGCCTGACTAGAGCAATTGTACGAGGGTTCATGACTTGAACAGCAGTTGTAGATAGCTACGAGGAAATCACGCTGACGTAGTATTGGCGAGTGACAGTCCTTATCTATATATGCAATACGATAGCCAATTAATGAGATAACCACGAAGTATTGGAATTGGCCATTTTCGTATCGTCGAAAAATTATTACGTAAGAATCATTGTAGTGACAGCCCGACGACGACGGTCTGTGCATTTCTGTACCATTTCTGTAGCTAGTTCAATTAATTAATAACGTGGGATTGGCCGAAGCCGAGAATTACACTAGAGATGGCTGGAGCAAGCTGATTTTCAGATAGTGGCAGATGGTGGCACCAAGCACTGCTGGGGATGGCTTCTGGCGGTGGAGGTGACACTGCGGTAGCGGGGGTTTCAATGGGGCAGGAATCTCAGCAATTGGCCGAATTGTACTATCGCTGGTTGAAAGTTCATTCTCGGTATAATAGCCAGAGAATAATAATCGGCATAGTCGGTGAGGTGTTGAATTTTTTTTTGTTGATTGTGTTTTTGTTTTCTGTAAAGCACTCAGACAGACTTTTTCTTCACAATATTTTTTGCGGGCTGTCAATGGGCTAGAGAACATGCTAATTACCCTGTCGAATATGGACAAAATGTGACGTGTGCAGGTCCATATTCGCCTAAGAAAGGTTCATCTTTCCGCATTGGGCGTCATTCTGTTTTGGTTTTCGCAGGTGCAGATGCAAGTGCTTTCAGACAAAAAATACTGTCGTTTCCTCATTGGTGTGTTTTGGTAAACAGAAACGGCTGCTTGCGAAAAATTCCCTCAAAAAAATGTCCAGGACCAGATTTACAGACAGACAGACACAAGTTGCCCAAATTAACTGCTTCAACTTTCGAGCTG
This sequence comes from Scheffersomyces titani, assembly GCA_030565185.1. NCBI lineage: Eukaryota > Fungi > Ascomycota > Pichiomycetes > Serinales > Debaryomycetaceae > Scheffersomyces > Scheffersomyces titani. Next base: position 37,759 of record JAJMBD010000059.1, read on the forward strand.
GCAATTCCCAGACGCTTGGTACTCCCAGTCTATATAAATAGTTTGAAGGATCCATCTGGATTTGCCAAAGTGTTTTTATAAGTTTTTTCTTCTTTCTTTTTTCTGATTAGTGTTTTTGTTAATTCGTTTCCACTCGTTCTACAATTGCCATTGCTATAATGAGTGCAACTGAACCTACTAAAGAAAAGGTCGACAAGGTCGTCTCTGACGACGAAGATGAAGACATAGACCAATTAGTCTTAGATTTACAATCCAACCCTGCTGGACTCGACGACGATGACGAAGAAGAAGTTGACGAATCCACCTTCAAGGCTGTCCCTGAAGAATTATTGAAGACCGACCCAGCCACCGGTCTTTCTGACGACGAAGTCCTCAAGAGAAGAAAGAAGTTCGGTTTGAACCAGATGGCCGAAGAAAAGGAAAACTTGGTCCTCAAGTTTGTCATGTTCTTTGTCGGTCCTATTCAATTCGTTATGGAAGCCGCTGCTATCTTGGCCGCTGGTTTAGAAGATTGGGTCGATTTCGGTGTTATCTGTGCTTTATTGTTATTGAACGCTTTCGTTGGTTTCATCCAAGAATACCAAGCCGGTTCTATTGTCGATGAATTGAAGAAGACTTTAGCCAACACTGCTTTGCTTGTTAGAAACGGTCAATTGATCGAAGTCCCAGCCTCTGAAGTTGTTCCAGGTGATATTATGCAATTGGAAGACGGTACCGTCATCCCAACCGATGGTAGAATTGTTTCTGAAGACTGTCTTTTGCAAGTCGATCAATCTGCTATTACTGGTGAATCTTTGGCTGTTGACAAGAGACACGGTGACTCCACCTACTCTTCTTCCACCGTCAAGACCGGTGAAGCTTTCATGGTTGTTACTGCTACTGGTGACTCTACTTTCGTTGGTAGAGCTGCTTCTTTGGTCAACAAGGCTTCCGGTGGTACTGGTCACTTCACTGAAGTGTTGAACGGTATTGGTACTACCTTGTTGGTTTTCGTTATTATTACTCTTTTGGTTGTCTGGGTTGCTTGTTTCTACAGAACCGTTAGAATTGTTCCTATCTTGAGATACACCTTGGCCATCACCATTATTGGTGTTCCAGTTGGTTTGCCAGCTGTCGTCACCACCACCATGGCTGTCGGTGCTGCTTACCTTGCCAAGAAGCAAGCTATTGTCCAAAAGTTGTCTGCTATTGAATCTCTTGCTGGTGTCGAAATCTTGTGTTCCGACAAGACCGGTACTTTGACCAAGAACAAGTTGTCTTTGCACGAACCATACACTGTCGAAGGTGTCGAACCAGATGACTTGATGTTGACTGCTTGTTTGGCTGCTTCTAGAAAGAAGAAGGGTTTGGATGCTATTGACAAGGCCTTCTTGAAGTCTTTGATTAACTACCCAAGAGCTAAGGCTGCTTTGACTAAGTACAAGGTTATTGAATTCCAACCTTTCGACCCTGTTTCAAAGAAGGTTACCGCTGTTGTTGAATCACCAGAAGGTGAAAGAATTGTCTGTGTCAAGGGTGCTCCATTATTCGTCTTGAAGACTGTTGAAGATGACCACCCAATCCCTGAAGATATCCACGAAAACTACCAAAACACCGTTGCTGAATTTGCTTCCAGAGGTTTCAGATCTTTGGGTGTTGCCAGAAAGAGAGGTGAAGGTCACTGGGAAATTTTGGGTATTATGCCATGTATGGATCCTCCAAGAGATGACACTGCTGCTACTGTTAACGAAGCTAGAGGTTTAGGTTTGAGAGTCAAGATGTTAACTGGTGATGCCGTCGGTATTGCTAAGGAAACTTGTCGTCAATTAGGATTAGGTACCAACATTTACGATGCTGACAGATTAGGTTTGTCCGGTGGTGGTGACATGGCTGGTTCTGAAATTGCCGATTTCGTTGAAAACGCTGATGGTTTCGCTGAAGTTTTCCCTCAACACAAGTACAATGCCGTTGAAATTTTGCAATCCAGAGGTTACTTGGTTGCCATGACTGGTGACGGTGTTAACGATGCTCCATCCTTGAAGAAGGCTGACACTGGTATTGCCGTCGAAGGTGCCACCGATGCTGCTCGTTCTGCTGCTGATATTGTTTTCCTTGCTCCAGGTTTGTCTGCTATCATTGATGCCTTGAAGACTTCGAGACAAATTTTCCACAGAATGTACTCTTATGTTGTCTACCGTATCGCTTTGTCTTTGCACTTGGAACTTTTCTTAGGTTTGTGGATTGCTATCTTGAACAAGTCTTTGAACATTGACTTGGTTGTCTTCATTGCCATTTTCGCTGATGTTGCTACCTTGGCTATTGCTTACGACAATGCTCCATACGACCCTAAGCCTGTTAAGTGGAACACCCCAAGATTGTGGTTGATGTCTATTGTCTTGGGTATAATCTTGGCCATTGGTACCTGGATTACCTTGACCACTATGTTCATGAAGAAGGGTGGTATCGTTCAAAACTTCGGTGGTCTTGACGGTATCTTGTTCTTGCAAATTTCTTTGACTGAAAACTGGTTGATTTTCGTCACCAGAGCTCAAGGTCCTTTCTGGTCTTCCATCCCATCTTGGCAATTGGCTGGTGCCGTCTTCATTGTCGACATCATTGCTACTTGTTTCACCTTGTTCGGCTGGTGGTCTCAAAACTGGACTGACATCGTCACTGTTGTCAGAACCTGGATCTTCTCTTTCGGTGTCTTCTGTGTCATGGGTGGTGCTTACTACTTGATGTCTACTTCTCAAGCTTTCGATGACTTCGCTAACGGTAGATCCACTAAGAAGGACCAACCAGACAGAAGATCTTTCGAAGACTTCTTGGTTTCCATGCAAAGAGTTTCCACTCAACACGAAAAGTCCACTTAGGTGTACCATTGTTGAGGATAATTTAATAGAATCTTACATTTGTTGTGGGGCTCTTGCTTTCATTTCATTTCTCCCCGGACATGAATGGTTGGTGGGTGTCTTACTGCATTTCCTTCAAACCCATTATTTTTATTGAATCATGATAAAAGAGTGAAAAATTATTGAAAAAAAAATCCCACTAGTATGATTATTGTTGTGTTCCATTGGTGCTCATCGTTATAAGCATTACTTTGTTGGGTTCAGATTTGTTGCTACTGGTTTACGCTTCGTTCGTTTGTTCATTTTTTCCCCAACTTGAACTGATAAGAACTTGGTACTACTTTCGGTTTACATTTCTTTATCTTGCAACCATCATTTTGATAGTATTCTCTTTTTTTACTGTGATTTCCCCATTCCCCATTCCAAAGTCACATTCCCGTCATTTTTTTTTGTTCCACTATAAATTCAATTATAGTTTTATTAATAATAGATAATAATATTTAATTTTCATTGTAAGCTTGGTAGTCCGGATTAGCCATATCTTGAAAGGCTGAAAAATTATGGATGAGCTTAAGTCCTTGCATCATCGGAGAAGAGGAGAAATTGCCCATCTCGACACAAAGTTAAAACGAGATAAAGGATTGGCGGATGAATTCCGGAGATTCATTGTCGGTCAAATTGGTAAAATGTCTGTCTGATGTTTGCAAGGGGCTGAATCAAGACTAGGTGAACACATGTCAACGGGAGGGGATACAATTATGGATGATGCTTGTATTGTTCGTAAGTTTGGAAATTGTGTCTGTTGGAAATTGCGAGATGCGACCTTAACGAAATGAGATGAGATGAGCTAACTAGACATAAAGAAAGAGATAATGAAACGATTGCAAAGATATGATAGATATACATACAAGTGGAGGCAGACCATAGTGAACGTGCTGGAGCGTGTCTTAGTATTGAATTGCAGATGTTTCTACAGGGAAGATAAGATAGTTTAGCGCTGTCGTTTACGCAAGGAAGCTTCAGCGGGTAGTACATTCCCGAGAGGAATTCCGGAAACTATTGTGACAATTCTTTCTATAGGACGCAGCAGACCTATTGTCTAGCCCCAGCATGGAGGGGTCGTCTTACTGGAAAATGCATCCAGCAGCCTGAAGCTTCTGGCACCAGGATACAGAAGGCGAAGAGAAATAGCCGCTATGCCCAGAGATACAATGCGGCTCAAATCCAGAATAGAAGGTGGAGGAAACTTCTCCAATAAGATAAGCACTGATACAGATTATCGATAATTGTACTAGTGAGGTTAGAGCGTGGACGGGGCGGAGAAATATACCCTTTGTAGAGATGATATGGAGATGATAACCAAGGAGTGTATGAATTTTGCACCCATAGGGGATAGGGAGACAGAGTAGATAGCGGTGACGCTTTGTGAACCTGAGTTTGTTTCTCTGTCTGTTATCTAAAGACTATATGTAGTCGCTTTACATGCTAAGAGTGTCGTACAACGACGTACAAGAGTCAAGAGGAAGTAAGGTCAATATCGCTCTCATAATTTTAATCTATTCTGTACAATTTTTCAGTCCATACAAAATTAGTAGTACAACCGCCATATAAATCGAATAAACTAGTAGTATGGCGAATATCCGGGTCAATACTGTAAACACTGGCATACTAAAATTGGAATTAATTCGTTCAAAAAGACATTTATTGGCCACCACTCCCTCTTCCACTACCCTACTATCGTCTCTCCATTGTGGCATCTCTACTTTCACCATTCGCTCACTATTCCTCTTCGGCTAAATACTCAGTCGTGCGAATCCGATCAACGAAATCTCTAACTGAGAATTTCGCACTACATGCAGACTCCCACACGCTTAAAATTTTTCTCACCTAGCAGTAGTTAACAGAATCTTGAAACCACAGACACCTTTGATTCTATCTCCAGAACCACCACTACCACCTCCGGTGCCGCTATTTGCCTCCACTGTCTGCAGCAGACCTACGTGACCACACCATCTTTCCCACCTGACATCCCCGCCAAAAGCGTGAAGTCTGTCTGTCTGATTATTTTGCATCTACTCATCCTTTGATTTTCCGGCGAGCTTGCCTTTACCAGTGGGCTATTGATCCGACCAAGACGTGAATGTCTTTTGAGTAACTATTCTCTTTGTATATTAACACTGTATCCATTTTGTCTGGATCTCTTCTTGTTCTCCATCTCCAGCGCATACAACTGGCAATCCTAGATCATCCAATCAAATCATCCCTAGAATTATCTAGCGCCATCCAAACCAGAACTTCATACTCTGGTTCAGCATAACACATAATAGATCTAGATAGTTGAACTCTATCCGATCTACTAATAGTGATCAAAATCTCACCAGAAATTAAAATTATCAGCTACGATCTCAGAATCTGCAATATCGTGCTAATTTGAATCTGATTGCACGACATTTGTTTGACTCTGCATTATTTTGATAGCTAAATCTACTACAGAAGATCTAATACTCCTGGTCTGATTTCTGAGAGTATCATTGATTTTCAACACCCCATTGTACCATATCTGTACACTAGTACTTGCATATTAATCATAATGACAAACTTACAGTCCCGTTCGGCTTCACTTTCAACTACGGCTGACGACTCGTCTATCGTGTCTAGTCCTCCTGCTGCTCTTCCTTCGTTCAGCACCAAACCAGGCATGAGGTCTGCCTCTATCGGCTCTTCTTTCTTCCACAAGGACTCCCCCAACTTCTTTGGAAAGTCCGGTGGTGCTGGTTCTTCTGCTGTTGCTGATACATCTTCGGGATCTATTGAAGAAAAGCAATCTTCCAGCTCTAACGCGAATGCCAATTCTAACGCCAACTCTAATCCAAAATCGGACGTTGCTATTACATCGGCTTCTTCAAACGATTTGGATATTGTAGGTGCTATCGGTAATCTCGATTTGGATGACGACTTCGCTGTAGACTCCAACGAGTCTCTTTCGCAAGGTCATCCTTCCAAATCTACCACTCCTTTTCTGCAACAAGCAAATTTTTTGTACGGGGAAAACTTGAACAATTACCAGTTCTACCACCCTCATTACCCGCCACCTCCTCACCAAGGCTCGTTGACTCCTAACCCATCTCTTGGAGGCTTCGCTCCTACTTCCTTTGGAGCTTCGAACACGCCTTCCTCTACTTGGAACAACTCTTTCATTCCTTCGTCGGCTCCTCCATTTACGTACAACAACTCTGGTAACAACGGAAACAAAGATTTGGCTGATTTACCTTCTTTTGTCAAGTCGTTTGAACTTCCTTCTACTGACGAATCTGAGCCTGGTTCTGGAAATGATGGTAAGAATCCTAATTCAAATTCTGCAAATCCTTCGACCAATTCTGCTAATGCCAACTCCAATGCAGCTCTTTATTCGTCTCCTTTTGGCGGAATCTTGGACTCCCAGATCCATTTCATGCCTCCAGCCAATCTTTCTGGTGGCTACATGGCTAATGATAAGACTAGTGAGGCTGAAAATGACTTGGACTTGCAGGAAAAGGGCTCCAACAACTACCGGGCCAACTTTGGAAAGTCGACGTCGTCCACTCTCGACTTCCAGTCTCCCCAGATGGATGTTAAGAAAGGCGGCTATGACCTAGCTGGTGTTCCTCCATTTCCTACAGGTTTAAACGACAACATTTCGATGCTTCCCAACGTCATGGCCCATCCTGGAGCTCCTGGCGGTCATATGCCCAACATGTGGAACCAGCACCAAATGATGTCTTCGCCATTGCACCCCAGAAATATGAGAAACAACTTTGTAGACGGCAGAGGAATGGCTCCTCCACCTCCTCCCCAAGCTGGAATGCATCCTAACCATCACATGATGGGTCATTTCAATAATGGCGTCAATTCTGGGACTCGTGGCAACAACAATAGTAGTCACCACAATGGCCGCCACCGTAACAATTATATGAATGATGGCATGAATGTCCACCGCAAGATGCACAACAATAGCAACAGTAGCAATGGTCACGGTAGGAGAAAAGGTGATGATGCCTCTAAGTATGCTAACGCCAAGTTGAGTGACTTCACGGGCGAGATATTCTCATTGTGCAAAGACCAACATGGCTGTAGATTCTTGCAACGTCAATTGGACTTGGGCCGTGAAGTTGCAGAAGGCAAAAATACTGATTCTTCTGTCTTGGCAAACGACATTGCTGCTACGATGATCTTCAATGAAATCTACTTGAAGATCGTTGAGTTGATGACGGATCCGTTTGGCAACTACTTGATTCAGAAATTGTTTGAAAATGTTTCTATAGACCAGAGAATTATCTTGGTAAAAAATGCTGCTCCTGAGTTTATTCGTATTGCATTGGACCCACATGGAACTAGAGCTTTGCAAAAGTTAGTGGAGTGCATTTCTACTGAAGAGGAGTCAAGGTTAATTATCGGCTCTTTGAGTCCTCACATTGTATCTTTATCGAGAGACTTGAACGGTAACCATGTTGTCCAAAAGTGTTTGCAGAAGTTAAAGCCAGAAGAAAATCAGTTCATATTTGAAACAGCATCATTGCATTGCAACGAAATTGCTACTCACAGACACGGCTGTTGTGTTTTGCAGAGATGTTTGGACCACGGTAACTTGGACCAACGTAAGCAGTTGTCGTTGAAAGTGGCTGAAAACGCCACCAACTTATCGCTTGACCCATTTGGGAACTACGTAGTCCAGTATGTTTTATCGAGAGGCGACGAGGGCTCGATCCAGATCATCATGGATCACATCAAGTCCAACATCATCTCGTTGTCGCTTCACAAGTTCGGTTCCAACGTCATTGAAAAGTCGTTGAGAATCAACAAGTTGACCAACACGTTGATCGAAGTCTTGTTGAAACACCAGGACAGATTCTCGGACATGTTGAATGATGCCTTTGGAAACTACGTGTTGCAAACCAGTTTGGATGTAGCTAGTCCCCAGGACTTGAACAGCTTGTCTCAAGCGTTGCAACCCTTGTTGCCCAACATCAAGAATACTCCACATGGCAGAAGGATCATGACCAAGATCCAGAGCATCATGTAAGATTAACTTGTAGTACCATTTTTATCTTGACGAAAGTCTTGCTTGTTTATATAGCTGTATTTTAGACTGTACATTATACGGAAACATACTATGTATGATTAATATGACTATGAAAACGTAATTAGAAGTGCCAGAGGGAGAGAATTAAATATTGAGAGATAGATGTAGAGACGTTGACACTTGTTCTGTAAGCATTTGTGAATTCAATTGGAAATATTGGTTTGCTAGACATACATGTGTTGATCTATTTGAGATGAAACGTTGCAAGTCTCGGCCGAGTTTTTCGTTGCAGATTACAACCAATTGTAGAGTGTGCGGATAATTATGCTGGATTTCAAGAAGGCACATGTTATGGGACCGCATTGTTGCAATCCGCCACAATAGTTAATAATCTCCTTTCAGTACAGCCTGTCAAAACTGGCTATTCGAACATGCACTTGTTCCATGCTCCAACCGAAGGTTCTGCTCCAATTCTGCAGCACTCTTGCATCAAACGCAATGTGATTCCCCAAGCGGCTGACCGCGGCCACTAAAATACTAGTATGAGACTCAGGGATGTTAGCAACAATTCAATTATTAGCTGTATTAACTGTGATTATTAGGAAGACAATGGAGTTGATTGTAAACAATCCGAGGAACGAAGTTGGGTATATCACTTCCAATAAACTTTTAGGTTTTCCACTATTCCATATTACAAATCTCTATACCAAAAAGATTCAGTTTGAGCAGTTCGAAACGAGATTGAGGATGCTGATCCGACCTAGCCAGATATAGCACCTTCATGCAGAACATGCCCTGAAACGCCCTGTAAATATAAAGTTATGTTATTGGAGTTTTGTAGTTGTGGAGATATGCACAGAATATTAGATTTAATGTTCAAGCTTTCGACGGTTCATAGATATATGACAAAAGAAGTGAAGTGTGGATAAGAATTAGTAGGTTGTTTCTCTTAAAACAAAGTACATTCAATTAGAAAACTAAGTTTAGATAATATAGAAATACCGTGTACAACTAAATGAATATGAAATAGGAAAACGCAATCATATCCGTCTAGGATAAGGTCGCATTTACTATAGAGCCGCTTGCGCAACAAAAAAATATCTAAATAGACAGTACTGTTACTGAATAATATTCTATTTTGTGGGATTATTATTTAGACAAGGTACTTGTGTCAAATTTCACAATTAACTAACGGCCCTTCCTTATTTTTCGAACTTAATTCCTTTACTTCTCTTCTAGCACTCTGTTGTTGATTTTCTTCGCTGCTCGTTGATTTGTTGCTCATGGGTACCGTCAAAACGGAGACCCAAAGGGGGCCCGCACCCCACACTAGCCAGTTCAAGGTGCAACTCTCCTCAGAATCAATTCCCAATCAGACAAGTTTCATTACGCTGGCAGGTGCAACATCTGTATCGTCTGACGAATCTCCTTCTGCCTCTAGTTCCTCGTCTAAACCAAAAATGAAAAAGAGAAAGTATTCTCGTGGTGGCTGTCGTGAGTGTAAACGGAGGAAGATGAAGTGTGACGAGGGCAAGCCACATTGCCATAACTGTTCTAGACTACTGAAGATCTGCGTCTATGAACAGAAACAGAAATTCCGATTTGAAAACGTACAGACCAATGGGACAAACGAAGGAAGTGATAGTCAAATTCAGAACCTAATACCGGATCAGATCAGCGATTTTCAGCATCATCGCAATGGTCATGATCACAATCACAATAACCTGAATCAAAACCAACATATTCATGAACAACTAATACTGCCCCATGATCAAAGCGTCAGTGCAACAGGATTGACTCCCACGAATGGGAATCCGATAACTATGCGTTTTTACAAGCCTAATGACCAGGAGTCTGGGAAGTTTTCATCTTCAAACACTGATGTAGATACTATTCATTCATTCAACAATCACATTTTACTGACCGAAACATCACGCGGATCTCAACCCAGGACACCCGGAAACAATTCCAACTCTTCGTCGCCCTATAATACACGAGTTACATTTAAGAACAGTATATCAGATATACTTACTCCTACGGAAGACGGTGTCACTACGCCAGGCATCAATTATGACCAATTTAATGTACAAGTCATGCAAACCCTTTTTGATGATGCGCTGGTGTTGGTAAACGATCTCAACGGCTTTGTAGCACTTGATTTTGCCGACTCAATTCCAGGAGCTCATGGAACACTGGTGCCTTACAAGACAGAATCCATAGCAGAAAACGAATCGAACAAGTCAGAAAGTTTCGAAAGTCATCATTTTGTTATGGACGAGTTTCTGAACAAGTTAAACCATAATACAAGTCCGTATGAGGAAAACGGAATCGAAGTTCCCCAGTCTTTCTTCGTAAAAGACGAAATAGACTTATCGATATTGAACAGCGAGCTCGTCCACAAAACATTACAGCACTACGACTTGTCTGGTCCTCACATTACGTACTTAAACTCGCTCACAAATACCGATTTGTCATATCATATGTTTCCGTTTGCCTCATCTATAGAATCCAACGAAGTTATAAAGATTCTCTTGAGGTATCTGAACGGATGTCCCTACTTGTTGACATCTTTGCTTGCAATATCTGCAACATTCCAGTTCAACCAGACTGGCAAACAGGTGCATGATTACAGCAGAAACAAGTACATAAAAGTGTGTTTGAAGACTCTAGGCGAAGCTTTTGCCAACAGCGATAGACTCCCCAACAAGTTAGCAAACAACATCGAGCGTTTAATTCTTACTGTCTTAGTACTTACTTCGAACTTCACGGCTACGACTTACAGTCAGAGTGGCGACTTGCTCAACTCCTGGAAAACGCACTTGCGAGGGGCCAAAGATTTGATGCTCAAATATAGTCTCCTAGAGAAGGAGCAGAGAACTATGTGTAGTTCCGTGGCATTAGCCTTAGCAAAATCGTGGTTCTTTGCTATAGAATCAATGGCAGGATTGAACACGTCTTTGGGAGGTACTTTGACTCAGAAAATAGGTCAAGAGGACTGCGAAGCCAAAGATGACTCTAACAACAAGTTGTTTTTTGCCACTGGATACTACAATAAAGAACGGAACCCCAAATACCACGATGCTCTTGTAGAGATAGGTTTGTTGACTAACTCCCAGAATACATCGCTGATCCCGTTCAACCTTTATATTGGTTACTCCGTGCAAGTAGTAGCTTTAATTCAAGAATTCATTAGGGCTCTAGACTTCTTGAGGGACAATCATGGCAGACACGTGTGTTCGTCCAAAATAGCGAAGATAATGGCATTGATCCATGAGACAAGAAAAAACGAAATCGCTCCTCAAGTTTGCAAGAAGACGTTCATCATACCTCCAACCAGTCCAGCACATCCAAACTACCCGAAGAACAGAGCTGATGCTGTGATATTACCGCTGTCAGCTTATGACAGACGCATAAATTCGTCTGGAGAAGAGACGGTATATTCCTGGTTTGATCTCAGTGAACAATTACATGTAGATGTCTTATATCTTCGATTGTTATGTACAAAAGGTATGCTCAAAGTTCCAAGATGTCACGACCTTGTCAAGGATCTTGTTTCCAAGATATTGAATTCGACATTTTTCATATCGCTGAAGAGCTCAGAGGAATACACCCAAGATTCGCAATCTAACGACACCTTGGTGGAAACAGAACACTATTATTTGTCCAAGAAAGTCTTTGACACTCGAACCATTATGGTTCAGTCTCCGCTTAAACTCTGTTCGAGGTTGGTAGATGATGAATTAGATTTTGAGAAGATTGAGATTTTTTTCCTTGGATTAATCAAGCTAGGAAATGGAAGTGCATTGGCATCACTCGATTTGCTATATAAATTTAGAGAAAGAGCTAGAGAACGAGCCAAGGGAGTAAACGATTTGATGGAAAAAGATATTAGTGAAGCAGAGGTGATTACCTTTGCATGATTGTGAACATAACTATATCAATGTATTTAAATGGTAGATTAGATTCTGGCAAGTAGGACAAGGCGAACAGTTTCAGAATACGATACTGTAGTAGACTACTACGTAAATGTTGGCTGCGAATCCCGCGGGTGCAAATACACAAGAAATCCGCCATATCTTGGACTTAAAATATAGTTAGCTCGGGTCGTTTCATAGTGATATGATAAAACGGCGCAGTGGGCTATAGAGTAGAGAAACGATTAATTCTAGTACAAGTGAGCTTATGAACTGAAATGATATTCTAGGTAAAAAAGTATTGATGCTATCTCGTCTTTTTCGATCCTTGAAGCGATTCCAGTATTCTTTCAGATCAACACTAGGTTAATTCTTGTATATTTGTGTCATTTCCGCTAAACGATCAGTTGGTGTCCGACTCCCCAACGACTAGGAATGCTCGTATAGAAGAGTAGCACCTCATGCACCTGCAGACGGAAGTATATGGGCAGTGTCAAGATGGTTCAAGAAGTGGAGTAATAATAGATTCCGTAGCTTCTATTGGTGCTATATGTTTCGTTTGTATTAAGAGTATCTGATGCAACGTACATGGAATATTTGGTATGGATAATCCAATAACCATTGCTATTCCGTATTTGGAAATGTGAATGAACTTAGTGATTTGTATGCATATTTGACATTTGTACATATTTTTTCGACTACGCGAAAAGTTTCTCGTACATAAATTTCACCAATTGTATCTAGACTGCTGATTCTGTTTATGTTAATGCTGCTTTTTTCTTCTTTTTATTCTTATTCTTCTATTTCTTCTTTTTTTTTAAATTCGTTGCTTTCGTGTTTCGTTTTCATAACTTCGATCTAGTCTGCCAACTTTCAACGACTATCGAATATACCATCCTCTTGCAACGATGTCTGAATCAGAAGCTCCATTGATCAGCGAAGACACGGCTCCAGCCGCTGATATTTCGACCAGCCCACTTTCCACAGATGAAGAAGAAGTTCGCCCAGGCTATTTGGCAAAAGACAAGATCGAGTGGGAATTTGGCGGTCCAATTGGTGCTTTGGGCATGATGGGAGGCTTCCCTTTACTCATGTGGTACATGTGGATCTCAGCACAGTTCTACAACGGGTACCCGGCTTGGCCTAGTGAGGGCCAGGAATGGTCAGATTTCCTAGGTGACCTCTATGGCTACTTCTTCGAATACGGACTCCCGACTTTTGGCGTATGGTTCTTCTTCACTGCTTTCATCTTAGTGCAGGCTCTATTCTACGTGACTTTGCCAGGTGTCTGGACCAAGGGCCAGCCTTTGACCCATTTGAACAATAGACAATTGCCCTACTTCTGTAATGCTATCTGGTCGTTCTATACTTCTGTAGTTCTTGCCTTGGTTATGCACTATTCTGGCTTCTTCAAGATCACATACGTCTTGGACAACTTTGGAGCCATCATGACTACAGCTATCGTTTATGGAATCGTTCTTTCGATCATATTGTACATCGTTTGCGTATACGTCACAGGTGACTACCACAGAATGTCAGGTAATGTCATTTACGACATCTTTATGGGCGCTCCTTTGAACCCCAGAATCGGCAAATACTTAGATCTCAAAATGTTCTTTGAAGTCAGAATCCCCTGGTTCATCTTGTTCTTCTTGTCTTTGGCTTTGTGTGTAAAGCAGTACGAGACCTATGGCTACGTATCACCCCAAGCTGTTTTTGTCTTGTACGCCCATTGGTTGTACAGCAATGCATGTGCTAAAGGTGAAGAGTTGATCGTTCCTACCTGGGATATGGCCTATGAGAAGTTTGGCTTCATGTTGCTATTCTGGAACATTGCAGGGGTTCCATTCACCTACTGTCACTGTACGTTGTACTTAGCATACCACGATCCGAAGGAGTATGAAGCTTCAACTGCTTGGATTGTTTTCTTGTTTGTTCTCTTATCTGTAGCATATTATTTTTTTGACACTGGTAACCGTCAAAAGAACAGTTTCAGAAGACAAATGGCTGGTAACGCTACTCTTCGTACAACATTCCCATACTTGCCCTACTCTGACTTAGTAAACCCCAAGTACATCAAGTGCGAAAACGGTTCTCTCTTGTTGACTGACGGTTGGTATGTTTATGCTAGAAAGATGCACTATACTGCTGACTATACCCAAGCATTGACTTGGGGCTTGATCTGTGGCTTTAAATCGCCTTTCCCTTGGTTCTTCCCTGTCTTCTTCTTGATTGTATTGGTTCATAGAGCTTACAGAGACCAGAGAAAGTGTGCCAAAAAGTACGGCAAGGACTGGGACAGATACTTGGAAGCCTGCCCATATATGTTTATTCCATATGTGTGGTAGGTATAAGCTATAGAATGCTATGGAAAGCTATACTATTAATGGCTACTATTAGAGGCTACAAAGGCTGCAAAATCGTAAAGTTTTATAAGAAATAAAAAGTTATTCAATTTGAAAGTTCTCCCATTAAAGAATACTAAAGTATCACTGCTAGCAAAAAAAAAAAACGATATGTATATATCTGCTTCCTTGGAAATATGAAATTCATGAGTAGATACGTCATATTAACAACTCTAAGTAGATATCCCTCTACTCAATTAGTTCTTAATTCAATATCATTTTATTACAAACTAAATATCGATGAATATTGTACAACACTCTAGTATTAAACCATTGACACTCAATCCTGTTCTGCTATGGACACCAATCTTTCGTCTATTTCATCAGAGGTCAAGATACGGAAGCCGTCTGCTGTGGCTACGCCGATTTCAATGTCATTCTTTCTAAAATCTGTGCCCAACACAGAGCTCAATGCAGTGATGGCAAACTCTACAGTGGCCTTCCAATCGCCCTTGACATGATCCGTTTTCTTGAATTTCTTTTCCAAGAATGTAGTGGCTTCTTGCTGTTTTGGACCTGTAGCTACAGCTTTGACGCCAGTGTAGTATCCAGCTGGATCGCACTTAAAGATCTGAGGGCCCCTGTTCTCATCCTCGAAATCAACCTGACAAAATGTCAAGGCTACACCCAATGGACGCATGTATGCCCTCTGAGTGTATAGTTGCGAAAGATTGGCCATTCTCTTAGCCAACGACTCCACAGGCATCTCGTAGCCGTACTTGTAGCGGAACTCCGTAGCCTCAGATCTAGCTCTTAATGCTTGTGATCTGGCATCGGCAATCGATCCCGTAGCAACTAAACCAATAGAAGGCGTAATCTTGAAAAGGTATGACACTGTCTTGGGATCCAACAACTTATCAGGAATCTTCTTTTGTGAAATCAACACAGCAGAATCTTTTCCAGAAACTGCCAACGACGTGATGTTGGACGAATTGATAGCTTTAAAGGCGTATTCGACCTGGTACAATCTGCCTTCAGGCGAAAAAATGGTGATGTGTCTATCGAAACCAGCAGATCCAGACATTTTGCAATATTATGTGAGTGTGCTTATCTTTATAATATATAACGAAAGGTTATAATACGACACAATGAAGTTGGAGTAACTGAGGAGAACCTGAAATAGCAGATTTGAAATGAAACGAAAATTAAGTTGTTCAATTGAGTACAGAAGTAGAAGTAAGTATTGGAGCTTGAATTATTCCAAGGTAAAAAGTGAGAGTGGCGATTCTGGATATGTGCGACATTGCGACATTGTCACTCAGATCACAATTAACGAACAGACGTCTAAATAGAAAGATATATAGATATGAGATAATAATATAGATGAAACAAACCGCCAAAATAGAGTGTGAATTATAATAACTTATTATCCTAAGAAAAAGGAATCATTTTCTTCGCCATTATTTTACCATTTCTTCTGTATGGTATCTCGTAAACTTCAACTAAGTTTCTACATTTTCACGTGACTGCCCTATCCTGAATGTCTCTATTGTAGAAATTTTATTGAGCTGGCTAATGGAATAATCATAAACTCATCTTTTCGTCACTAGTGCTATAACACTATTTTATAGAGTCCATCCCGTCACGACCACTACCAACTCTCTCTTACAAACTCTGTGGCATCTCCGGTACTCTTCTTGTACATTATGGCGATCTCCATAAGTGAAACGGAGACATTTTCCACCGACAAGAAAACGACAGAACAGACTCCTCTCTACTTTGCCAACTCGAGCGCAAGCAAAAGGGTCAATGTTTCGTATCACTACAATCCTGAAGTTAGCCAATATCATTATGGAGCACTACATCCGATGAAGCCGTTTCGTTTGATGTTGACAGACCACTTGGTAATTTCATATAAGCTTTATGAAAAGATGGATTTATTCACTCCTAGAAGAGCCACCAAAGAGGAACTACTTGCTTTCCATTCCGAAGATTACATCAATTTCCTCCAGACGATCACCCCGGAAAAGACAGCCAAGTTGCCGGACCAAACTTTGGCACAGTTCAATATCGGAGACGACTGCCCTGTCTTTGATGGAATGTACGACTATAGTGCAATATATGCTGGAGCTTCACTTGACGCTTCACGAAAATTGATCAGTGGTATGTCTGATATCGCAATCAACTGGTCAGGAGGCTTACATCATGCCAAAAAGTTTGAACCAAGTGGGTTCTGCTACGTAAACGATATTGTATTAAGTATCATTAACTTGCTCAGAGTGCATCCCCGAGTAATGTACATAGATATCGATCTCCATCATGGGGACGGGGTTCAGGAAGCCTTTTACACGACAGACAGAGTCATGACAGTCTCATTTCACAAGTATAACGGCGAGTTCTTTCCCGGAACTGGCTCTGTAGATGAAACTGGTTTAGGTAAGGGAAAGAACTATGCCATAAATGTACCCTTAAGAGACGGAATAGATGACGAGTCGTATATACGATTGTTTAAGCTGATCATGGAACCATTGATCTCTAAGTTCCAGCCGACTTGTATAGTACAGCAATGTGGAGCTGACTCTCTTGGTTATGACAGATTGGGATGTTTCAATTTGAACATAAGAGCGCATGGAGAATGTGTCAAGTTTATTAAGTCGTTTGGCTTGCCAATGTTGGTTCTTGGAGGAGGTGGATATACTCCTAGAAATGTTTCTCGGTTGTGGTGCTACGAAACGTCCGTCTTAAACGATGTTACTCTCAACCACAAAATACCTAATTATCTCCCTACATACGACTGGTTTGGTCCTGACTTCTCATTGCATCCTCAGCTTGAGGGCCGAATCGACAACAAAAACTCCAAGAAGTATCTTGAAAGTGTCAAGCAAGAGATTCTTGAACAGTTGCGATTCCTCAACCATGCTCCATCTGTCCAGATGCTGGAAATACCACCAGACATTACGGGACTTACAGAAGAGGAAGAAGACTTTATACGAGAGTTGAATGAGGAAGTAAATCGTCCGGATCAGATGATGAAGGACGAGACTCGCGAGGGAGAGTTGATGGTATGAGCTAATGATAAAAGTTGTAATATAATGTAATCTATTTGGGCTAATATATATTTGATAGCATAGTATTAATGCAATCTAAATTCTTGAATCTAATAATATATTTGTATTTTTTGATGTTGTAATTGTTTAAATTCAACTTTTATTTCTCTTCTGTGTGTATTTATATATATGTCTATTACCTGAATGCCTTCTTCATGTCACAATGCTTTATCCAGGATCTTGCGACACCTTCCAACAAATACACTTTTCTTGACACCAGCGGACAGTAAAGAAGACACGAACACCAGCCATTTCTCTCGACTCGTGTCTTTTCCAGTCGCAGTATTGTAACCGTCTTAAGCTCTATATGTGTAACCTCTGCTGTTTGCAACTCGAGCGAGATATAAAAAAAGATTCTGTTAGTATCGCAGATAAATTCAGTTTAAAATAGATCAATTCACGAGACTTTACACATAGGATCATATTTAATTCGAACTTATTCATAAAACGGCATACATATCATCATGGATGTCTCACTGTTGTCTATTCGATTAGACCCAGAGACAAACCGCAAAGTGATCAACGAGCAGTATAGAATCATCAAGAAAATCGGTCAGGGCCAATATGGTAAAGTACTTCTCGGTGAGACTACAGATTCTTCCACTTGTAAGGACAAGTATGTAGCTATCAAGACGATCAACCGGATAGACAGAAAGAGACTCATCACGAAGACCTACTTGAGCCAGGCCACTAAGATAAAACGAGAGATCGAAATCATGAAAGAATGTAGTCATCCGAATGTAGTTAAACTATACCAAGTGATCGACGACATGAAGTTCGACAAGATTTTGTTGATACTCGAGTATTGCAAATATGGTGAGACCGATTGGAAGCACTATAACCATTACTATGAGAAATACCAGAAACACTACAACGATAGAAAGCCTTTAACCATCAATAAAATTCTCCGTGATGTCATAAACGGCTTGGAATATCTACATTCGTACAAAAAGATTATCCACAGGGACTTGAAACCGTCAAATCTCTTGATCAACAGCGATAACACCATCAAGATTTCAGATTTCGGAGTGAGTTTAATCCTCGAGAACAATGCTAATGATGCGAAAGAATTAGGTAAGACTATGGGAACTCCCGCTTTCTTTGCTCCGGAACTCTGCCAGTTTGTAAATAATAGATACTCCATGATCACCAATGCTAATCATAATGCAAATAAGGTGCAAATTGATTACAGGATCGATATCTGGTCATTGGGTGTCACTTTGTACTGTCTCATGTTCAACAACTTGCCCTTTAATGGTTGTAACGAGTTTGAGATGTTCCAAAGCATTGTGAAAGAAGACTTGAAGTTTCCTGTGTTAAAAAACTCCTCTAGAGTTACAGAAGCTGATATTAGAGAAGTAAAGCTACTAAAGGATTTGTTGCGTAGATTACTCGAGAAAGATCCTCACAAGAGAATTTCTATAGAACAAATCAAGAATCACGATTTCACTACATTTGATTTAAACGAAAGTGAGACTCGAAAGTTCCACAATTTCAATAGAGCTATCTTTAGAGACGCCGATAAGAAGGGAGAAAAGCATGTCTCTGACTTGGCAACTATGGCAGAACAGGATTCTGCTCTTAGTATGAGAATTAAAAGACTATTCACAAGCAAAATGGACACCAAGCCTGCGGCTCTTCCTTTGCGTAAACCGACTGGAATCAACAAACATCTGGCTAACAACAGTTCGACCATTGATAAAGCTGAAGATTTGGAGCCTCTAGATGATCTTTTAGATTCGTATTTGGATGATTCATCCTCGGCCTCTTCATTTGGAAGTGAAGTTGAACAAGATGTAAACACCTCTGATATTTTGGGAGAATTGGTAAGCAACGAAAATGGCAACGACGGCGAGAGCCTTAAGATCAACAACTCGGGCCACGACATGAAGAATAAAGTCAAGCCCCAGCCATTACAGTTGTCAGTTAATTCCACATTCGAGCCTCCCAGACCATTCAGTACGAATTCAACACCTAAAGACATTTCTACTTGGAAACCTCCTGGGCCATTCAGTACTAATTCGTCTCCACAGAAGATTCAGTACTCATCTTCAGCAAATAATACCAACCTGCATTCACCAGTTACACCTACAAATAATCAGTTTACAACAGTTGGAGCAAGTTCTCCGTCTTCATTCAAGTCGATGTTTAGTCCTTCAAAGAGGTTCTTTACACGCAATAGAGGCAAGAAAGAAGATACGGAAGCAATTAATCCAACAATCAGTTCGTTGTCTTCTCCCACGGCAATTCGTAGTGGGATCAATGCTTCCAAATCTACCTATAAAGATTTGATGGAGCCACCGCCGATTTTTGCTGGTCACGGTATCTTCGCTAATCCACCGAAGAACGACAATATCATATCAAACTCTCGTAATAGCGTAGACGTACTTAGTAATCGCAGCAGCATATCATCGGTTGATTCATTACCATCGCCAGTTGACAATAGAGATTCTATAGATAGCAATCTGTCGCGAAAAGTACTCCCCGCAACCGGCTATGGACTCAGCCGAATCACGAGTTCAAGCTCATCGCTTAACTTGAATGCATACCTTACCGATGACAGCTATGCAGACAAAACTTCCAAAATCGGTAAGTTACGTACATTTTCAAGTGTATCTAAGGATGAAATAGATAGGAGGGGCATCAGTGATGACGATGACGACAATGTTGGTGATGATACTTTGGTGATCGCTGACGATTCAGATATTGTCCGGCCCAACAGGAAATTCAAAAACATGAACGAATACCTTGATGGTTTGACCTGAGGTATGAAGTAGATAGAAGACGATAAATTCTAAGAATAGATCATAATAGTTACACGGTTATAAATAGAGCAAATAAATATAATGGGTTACACTACATCGTTGGCACAGTGTATTCACCGGCTGAGAGTTCGTATGCTGCGATGATACTCGTAACCAGAGCAGCTAAACTGGGATAGCCAATGATCTATTAATTATTGCCGGTTACGCTTCGTAAGGAATCTAAGCAGCCATTCTATTCTCGGCTAGAAAAAGCGTCGGCAAGGTGGGCTCAAGTTGCCTCGCAATTGCATGCAATGCCTACAAAGGTATAATAAAGAATGAAGTATTGTTTAAGTTGCAGTTTCCAAGGTTAATCTAGTTGGCGTCTTCATTTTCACGACCGCTTAAATAGTATTGCCCATTGTATAGACATTCGCTGGCTGCAACTTAGACGATTGCAAAAAAGTTTGACAATGCATAGCCTGCCCACGACGTGCCCTGATCGAAGGTGAAAACACTACTAGTGCCAAGCGAGCACACTCTGGAATGAGTGGAAGATAACGACGGGCCGTTGATGTGCCAACATAACTGGCAACGGGTAGTGACGGGAGAATGCGACAATAGTACTAAAAGAAAATTCAGATCAAATAGTCGTAGTGTGCAACCAGATGTTTGCAGAATATTAGGCGCTACAGAGGCTGAGGGGAATAACAAAGAGGGTGTTATTGAAAACCACGGAATAATCCCCTGGAGACAAGACTCGGAACAACTACTTGATGGTTTAGGTTTAAGTTAGATGTGTTTGAGCTTAAATTGCATCTGGGAAGTAGGAATTCTCCGGTGTTTGCAACCTAGTTATAAATGGATTTTTCACAGGCTGTACGCGTTGCTGCACGTCCGGCGCCATAATGCTGTAAGTTTCCTAAACTGGACATAAGGAAAACAAACAAACAAACAAACAATTTTAGACACATATGAAGGATTTGTGTGAAATCCGGATTGTGCAGCGCTAAATAGCATAAGATACCGAGATAGAAGGGGTTTTTTCATTGTGGGTTCTTCTTTCTGCCTAGAGGAATAAATCCAGAGGATGTCACATCGCTGGACCATTGCGGTAACAAGCAGCGGGGCCCAGGAATATTATTTTGAACTATGCTGTCGTTGGAGATAAGCGGAAATTTTCAGTTGAGAACGACATATCAGTCTTACTGGGGAATTGAATCGACATGTTTCCAAACCAATGAAATGATGTAGTAGACCAGAATCTTTCACGGAAGTGGAGCAGCAGAGCGTCGAACGCGGCGTTTGCAATATAATGACACATATAGGTTGTAGAAAGTTCGTAGAATGGCCGTAGTTCTCCAGAGTGAGCCCACTGGTCAGTATTTACCATCTGGCTAATAGCAGAGAAGTGCAAACAAACGTAAACTGCAACACTCGTCGAAGCATTCAGGAGACAAGATGCGTGAAGTGGCTTGTCCCGGCATCCGCGTACTTCGAATTGGGAAATCGATCAGAACGTGAATCTCTAACTGTAGCGGATTCATTGTCTCTAGGACAAAACGTACAGTTGAAATTTACACAAAGCTTGAGTTGACACGGAAAGTTTTGCCTATCCCTCGTAAGCCAACCAAAAGGTTCATCTTAGTCGTGTTTATTCTGGACAAGTCCATTCTTGACATGGGTCATCACCGTAAAAATTCCAAGTATATTTGATAATACCCAATTTAGTGTTTGTAGTATACAATAAATATAATATATATATCTTATTTCCACCACCGTCTACTTTGACAATAGTTGCTATCGAAATAGATTCACCTCGTTTGCATCTGGTAACGGTTACCATATCAACCACGTTAGACTCGGGGCAATCCCTCTATCACACTCGCTTGTCAACCAATGGTCCTCGTACTCACTAGCATTACCCCCCAGCACAAAAGATAATATTAATACCCCTTCTCCCAGTTTAATAATATACCCTGGCCCCACACCAACTAGTAGCTCCCATCTACTACTACTCAATATCATACTAATATCACTCATTATCATCTAGTAACAGCGTACGCTAACATCAGCCCTACAACACCACCATCTAATACCATTACTTACTACCATCTACCTATAAGAGTAATCCCATTGACGTAATCATTTAGTCTCATTCTCCAAACACAATCAGACATTTCCGACCCAGTCCCATTGTTCTACACGCTGTTGCAAACTTAACCCAGAAAGGATAGTCTCTCAAGTAACATCCCTTGTGGCACATTTCCATTCTGTACATAGTAGCTACCACATTAATCTGGTACATATTACTTTATCCTTGCCCAGTATCACTCTTCTGGATTGTCGAACCAGACGTGTCTATGTGTATGGTGTGATCGAGATACCGTCGCTGGAATACATCGCAATTTCCAATCCTCGCACGATAGTGATTCTCGTAGAATAGAACGGTTCAAACGCAAACGCTCAAACGCGGATTTTCCTTGCATTTGGCGATCTTTAATTTCATCGCCAATTTAATCTTTCTTCCCAACCAACCTACTACTTGTAGCGGGTTTGTTCTGTACCAAGCATGTTGAAGCATGATGATGAATTCGCCGCGACAGACAGAAACCCGAGCACTGTTAGTGTCTCTCTGACTGTGCGGGCTCCCGCTAAGAGGGACAGACCTCCCAGTTCATACTTCGAATTTACCGATCCCGAAGTGAAGTTTGAACTCGTTTCTCCAGGACAGCAGAATTCTACGCCCACAGCAGAAGTGGTATCTCCCTTATTCAACAGAAAGCCGTTCAAGAACCTCTCCAATCTTATGATCCCCAACATGAAAAAGAAGCTAACATCATCGACTAAATCTTTCACCAGATCCATGACTGCTGTTACCAAATCTTCCCAGAATTTTTTCCTCGGCTCTAATTCTTCCATCAGCGTTATAAACGCGAAGAAGTCCATAGGCCCCTCCACGGAAATCACTAATCCTATCACAACATCATCAGCAGCATCTACGTCATTATCGTCATTAAAAACTTCCGCAACTCCTACTGGTTTAGGCATCATTGTAGGAGACGCCGCAAACATTAATCAACACTCTAAATCTCATGAAATTCACGATCATATTAGTAGCCAGAATCACTTTCAAAACTACAATACCTACAATAGTCAAAAAGTCGATGCTGAAGTCATCACAGCTTCTCCTACTCAGCTGAGAAACAGGTCTATCAGAAGGATACACTCCATGTGCCAAACTACCAAAGAAAAGGAGTGCTATAGGATGGAAGACAACTCTCATTTGAAAAACACCACCATCAGCACGTTCTCGGTGACAAACGACTTGCTTCCCAGAATTGACGAAGACGAGTTGCACAAGATCGTCAATGGCGAGTACAACCAGTTCTTTGACGAGTTTATCATTGTAGATTGTCGTTTCAACTACGAATACGAAGGGGGTCACATTTTAGAAGCCATCAACATTTCCACCAAACAGGACTTAGAAAGCAAGTTCATGGGGTCTGATGAGTTTAACGATGAGTTCAAGAAAAGACTTGTAGTGTTCCATTGTGAATTCAGCGTATTTCGTGGACCCACTATGGCCAGTCACTTGAGACGTGCAGACAGACGCATGAATAGCGACCGATATCCCTACTTGAAGTACCCAGATATTGTAGTTCTAGAAGGCGGGTATAAGCTGTTCTTTTCCAAATATGAAGAATGCTGTTTTCCTCGTGGTTATGTCAAGATGAAAGACGTTAATCATGAGAAGAATTGCGAAAATGAGATGCACAGAGTCAGACAGGAGAGTAAGCTTCCACGAGCCAAGTCAATCCAGTTCGACAGAGACTTTTCTGATCCTTCTTTGCCTGATTTTTGCCATTTGAGATCGCATTCGTATACTACCACCAGTGGAGAAAAGATCTTGAAGCGGCAAAGATCAAACTCGAAAGTAAAGACTCTTGCCCTTCCTGGTTCCAGCAGCGGACTAAGATTAGCTAGAGCCTCCACTTTTTCTTACGACCACTCGTTTTTTACTTCTCCAAACGAACTGTCTTCTCCTGTTTCCTCTAATCATGCCTTTCAGTCATCTCTGTCGATCTTTGTAGATCAGGATTTTCAGCCACCCTCGACCTCCTTTAGATCAGGCGGACACAGAAAGTCGTGTTCTACTAATCTTTCGTCCTCTTCGGCTTCTATCAGCTCTTCATTATCGTCTATTGGTTCTTCCGATGCTGCTTTCTCTTCTGTGGAATCGCTTCCAGACTCCTTTTCCTCCCCAATGGTTGAATACAACGAGTTCTTTGATACCAAGTCATCGAATCTAACCAATTACATGAGAAGAATGAGCACTGCTTCCACACTTGCTTCGTCGACCTCCTCCACTAATACCACCAGCATCATTAATACCACTAACGCAAACTCTCACACAGGTTTCAATGTTATTAAATCGGTTGTCAAAAAGCCCAGTGGTCTGGTTCCTGCATTGCCCATTAAGGCATCTTTCTCCAATACTAATATCACTATCCAACAGAACTCTGTCAATGTACCTATAACTGCATTCAAGTTCCCCAGCAACGTGAAGCCCAAAAACAACTCCCGTCACAGTCTCAATAGACTTTCAACTGGCTGTAGCAATTCCACCAGCAAAGTCATTACCGCCACTCCTTTGCTATTGCATTCATCTCCTATCATCAGCTCGCCTCTCTCTACAGCCACGCCTGTCTCCACCATTGACTCTAATGTCATTCACTCCTCATCCATCATTGATCCAATTAATGATACGCCAGTAGACTTTTCTGTGCCCTTCTTCTCCAAATCAATTGTTGGAAGACACATCAACCACGTCAGAAAAAGATCAGGATCTTTGCTTTCTTCTGCTGGAGGTGGACTCTATAATTTTGTCTCTTCAGATATCGATGAAGTTGACGAGGAGCAGGACGACGTGTATCATTCACGTTCGAAGAATTTCGGACATGATAGCAATAAAGAAAATGGTAATGGTAAGCCTGCAACTATGGCTTCGACAACGTTCGCTCAGAAGAGCCCATTTAATTAGTTTCATTTACTTATCCTACATCTTATACTTGGTGAATCTCTGAACTCCCTTTAATGGCATAATTTTCACAGATCAACGTAGACATTAACAGAATACACAAAGAATGACACATCTCTCATCTACTTTTATCTCGATCTTTTGACACTGCTCAAATACAATAGATTTTCGATCAATAAATAAACCTAATTTTAAACATTATAAAACATAACTGAAGATCTACAAACGCGCTTAAAGGTTGGCAGTGTTCTTGATCAACTTAATAGCAGCGTTGTTGATAGCAATAGTGCCTCTCTCGACAACGTGAGATTGGAAGATAACAACATCACCTTGTTTCCATGCCAAAACCTTCAATGTTTCACCAGGGAAAACAATACCAGTGAATCTAGCCTTGATTTCATCGAAAGGACCAAATTTGTCCAATAAAACCTTGGCTGACAAACCGTAGGTACACATACCGTGCAAGATTGGACGGTCGAACTTAGCACCCTTGGCAAAGTTAGGGTCAATGTGCAATGGGTTATAGTCACCTGTCAATCTGTACAAGGAAGCCTTGTCTTCAGAGATCTTAATCTCAGTGACAAAGTCTGGAGCACTAGTTGGAGCAACGAAAGGAAGAGTAGCAAATGTTCTTCTCTCTGCGTAGGTCTTATTCTTACCTTCACACTTTCTGATAAAGAACGTAGCCTCGTTTTCGAACACAACTTCGCCAGTCGTAGCATCAGTTGATTTGGAACCATGAACAACAATGGTGTTGGTTCCCTTCTGGGTGATGTTGATAGGTTCAAAGGTCGTCTTGATGGAGGCAGTGACTGGGACAGGGAACTTGTGAACCTTGATGTAGTGTTCGCCGTGCAACAAGAGCATAGGGTTGAAATTCTTCAACAATCTAGCAAATGTAAGTTGAGATTGGCCAGAGTTGAAAGTAGCCAAGTGACCGAAGGTTGGAATAACCTGGAAATCACTGTCATTTTCGTAGACATACTTCAATTCCTTAGCCGTAGCACCAAGTGCGATGTTGTAAAGAATGGCGTCTTTTTCGGTGTAGTTCCAGACAGGGTCGGTGATTTCTTCTTCTTCTTCTTCCTCTTCTTCCTCTTCTTCGTCTTCGTCGTCGTCGTCGTCGTCGCCGCCAATAGCAGACATGATTTCCATAGTAGATTCGGTGGTGCTCTTTGGGTTGGTAGAGTCCGATTCGAAATTAATGATTTCATCGATATGAGCGTTGACGAATTCTGGAGTAACGTCGGCTTCAGTCTTGGCAACAAGACCCTTAGATCTCTGCCATCTGGTGTTACCAATCCAGCCACCACCGACTTCAAAGATTTCACCGGTAACTGGAACTTCTTCTGTGGCCAAATAGACCAACAATGGAGCAACAGCATCTGGGTGGTACAAGTTCTTGTCTTCTTCTCTGAAAACAGTCAATGTCATACTGGTTTCAGCATGAGGAGCAACGATATTGACCTTGATGTTAGACTTGGCACCTTCGATGGCAGCGGTCTTGGACAAACCCAAGATAGCAGCCTTGGCTGAAGAGTAGTTGGCCTGGCCAAAGTTACCGTAAATACCAGAGGTTGAGGTAATGTTGATGACTCTACCGAACTTCTTGTCGGAGAAAATTGGCCATGCCAATCTGGTCAAGTTGAAAGTTCCTAATAAGTGGACCTTTTGAACTTGGATCCATTCTTCGTAGCTCATCTTGGCAAAAGATCTGTCCCTCAAAATACCAGCGTTGTTAACCAAAATGTCAATAGTTCCGTATTTTTCGATTACGTTCTTGATGATGGCTTCAGCCTCAGTAGCGACATCATGGTGATCGACATGGGCTTCACCTCCAGCAGCCTTGATCTCGGCCACGGTCTTGGAGGCGTCCTTGAAATCGTTAACCACGACCTTGGCTCCGTATTTAGCATACCACTTTGCGTATTCCTTACCCAAACCGGCTCCGGCTCCGGTGATCAATACAACTTTGCCTTTCAACGAAACAGTTGGAGCACCGGAGTTGTCGTTAGGTGGCAAAGCTTTAGCAGCTGTAACCAAGCTGGTATAGTCGTTCAACATGTTAGGGTGTTGGTTCTTCAAGAGTTCTGGTTTCTTAGAGTCGTCAAAGTCTAAGATCTCCTCGAATCTCTTAGCCACCGATTCAGCAGTGAAAGTCTGGTCGGGCTTGAAGAGAATACCACCAGATCTTTCCCATCTTATTTGGGAGTAGAAACCGGCTGCAATCTCAAATGTTTGACCGCTGAGTTCGTTGTTCTGAGAAGCCAAGTAAAGGACAATTGGGGCAACCTTTTCTGGACCCATCTTTTCCAAGATAGGTGGGGGCATGATCGACTCGGTCATTCTGGAACGAGCCAAAGGAGCAATGGTGTTGGCGAGAATGTTGTACTTGCTACCTTCCTTAGACAATGTCTCAGCGAAACCAAGTAAACCAGCCTTGGCAGCGGAGTAGTTAGTTTGGCCAAAGTTACCATACAAACCAGCTGGAGAAGCAGTGTTGACGATTCTACCGTAGTTCTGCTTTCTGAAGTAAGGCCAAGCAGCCTTGGTGACCTTGAACGCACCATTGAGATGAACATCAATGACGAGCTGGAAGTCCTTTTCTTGCATTTTCTTGAGCGAGGAATCTCTCAAGATCCCGGCGTTGTTAATGATCACATGGACGGTACCAAAGTTCTTGACGGCGGTTTCGACAATCTTTTCACCATCAAGCACATTGTTGTAGTCTGCCACAGCAACACCTCCGGCCTTTCTGATTTCATCGACAACGACATCAGCAGCCTTGGAGTTTCCACCTTGACCGCTAAGAGAGCCACCCAAATCGTTGACGACGACTTTAGCGCCTCTCTTGGCGAATTCAAGCGAGTAATGCTTACCTAAACCACCACCGGCACCGGTGACGATCACGACCTTGTCTTTGAAGGATAATTGAGACATAATGAACTTCAGTTGGATTGCTCAAAATGAAGTCTGGAAAAAAACGATTCTAGAGATCCGATAAGCTAGAAAAAATTGGAGTTACACTCTAAAATTTTCACACGGGAAACGAGCTCTTATATATAAGGCTGTCAGATTAATTCCCTAAAAAGCCTATGGTGTAAGAAATTGCCTGGAGCAACGAAATTTCCACTCTAGCCAAACTGTGATAATTTTGCGGGGACACCTCCATAGTTAAGATTCGCCTGTGTACAGTCCGCAACCACAACACTATGCCTGTGAACAGGTGCGAAATCCCCGGATTCCCCATTAACCGAGGATTAGCAGAATCAGGTTTCACCTTTGGTTCCGAACTAACGGGGAAATTAACACTTGTGGTACGGATGTATCGACAGTAGAAGGTTTTGTACTGTGATAATGGCTGCTCTGTTTCTGGCTAAATTGTTGTTCTATCCAAACTAACATATGAATTCTTGGTCTTAACTATTTACTCTTAGCTATGGTCAGTTCCTAGTACTAATTTGATCGCTGTGAATTTTTTACTTTACGCAAAATCCTTTTATATTCTGACATATATTTTACATTCAATTGCTAAACAGTCGGGGAACATCCGCTTGGGCCACCATATCGTAACCCATCACCCTGGGGTCCTACCTCCGCTAACTATTTCCGTCCCTATTAGCCGGCTCCTTTAATGGTCACGTGATGTACATCACATTCTTGTAGTCTGCCCCTCTCATCGAATTATTGTCCATGGCTTCCGAGGCAACAACTCCAGATTTCGGATGTTTTCCGAGCCTCACATTTGATTGATGTAGGCACGACTCAATCTGCCACTGACATTCTGTCAAAATTGCAACCGTTTTTCTTAAATCTACTTCACACGAGACTACAGTTGTTATTAGATCCAGTGAAGCAATGTGGACAAATGTAGTAGGCTCGAATGCCATTGAATGACTACGTAGCACCATTTTTCTCAGACACCACGTTTGGACTCTGCAGCCTGTTTATTGTTGTTAGACACAGTTGGGATGCGATTTCCGATCTGTAATTTGGCACATTCGACTAGAACACATAGTATAATTAATATGTAGAGTTGTGAGCTGTGTGCAAAAATCCCATATATGGTTGCAAGTCTCACCTAGAGATCAGAGGTTATAGAGCATGATTTCTCTATATCTCTATTGGAGAAGAGTATAACTTCTGGTCTCAATTGTGAATTATTTACAAATTTCTCCTCCAAGTTTTTTCTGCGAATTGAATTTGCCGATTTGGGTGCAAAATATCCATTTTTGAGCGCCTATCATATTTCTTTCCGAAAATACTACAACAGAGTCTCGTACTTGTAATTCCTCCAACTAATAGATACTTACTCGGACAGATGAACGCTTCTAAGCACATTTTCGTTCAGGACACATCAGTTAGAGAATTAAACTGTGTAAATATTTCTGAATTGGATTCTGAAACCAGCTTCGTACGGAACAGCAAGATATGCCAATTGAATATGCATGTACGGATGCTTCATCGTTCTCTAAAAAGACGTGTAAGGGACACTCTTCACTTTCCGAAGAGAAGTTCATCTTTCAGCTTAGCAGATTACATTGTCAATGAAGAAGGCACACATGCATCAACTACATCAACATCCACTGTATCTTCTAATACTAATTTAACTATTTCTTCTATTTTCAATATTGCCGAGAGACTTCAATCGGGACAGGTAAATGTACAAACTGAATCAAACACTAAGATACCTTGTTATTCAGGATGTTCAGCTTGTAGACCGAGTCACATCTACAAAACTCTTGTTCCCGCTGGAGTACAGAATTACATTTCCCGATATAATGTCCAACCATCTGGAGAAAATATAATTAAAGGTAAATTTGGCCAAAATTCATTGGATATCAGTTCAGAATCTATTGTCCTTGGGGAAAACATTCCCCGATATGAGTTTGATTCCAATATAGTCCTTGACAATTGTCTGAACGATATTCAGGATGTAATAAAACACTTCAATGTTTCTTCAAGTGGAATCTTTCCTGATCCAGGCTCAAACCATGAGACGAGAAATAAAGATACTTATCCACATGGTGACTACGAAATCGCTCTGGAGTGTCTTGAACTTCAGCTTGATGAGACTGACACCGTAGTACCAGTATTATCAGAATTCAAATCTGAAGCTAGTTGTCCACCACCTACTAGTATAGCTTATGTACCTAAATTCAACCATGCATTCGATCATCTTTTTTATGAATTTAGAGAACTATCTGAAGTTATTGGAAAGTTCATTAATGAACTGGTTATCGATTTGGTTCCTTCTGAGAAGCCTACGAGCAAAGTAGATGCTGTTAATTCTGTTGAAGATACAGTTGGAACCATTGGATGTCAATTTGAACTTGCGGCCACTCATGGGTATAATAACACTGCAACTATATCACTGACTACGTCATTAGATTCTTTTTCTATTCCCACTGACTTCTTCAAGGAAGAGATAGATGACTCCACAATTCCAACAGAATCTATGCCTTGCAGCAAGAATAACTTTGAAGTAAACACTGCAAAAGCACTTGAAAGTGAGACACAGTATAGTAATGGACCTACAACAGAAAAGATTATAGAGTCAAAACCCGACCTCATATCTTCCACGAATAATATCCTATCGTGGGTGCCAACGACTAAGCTATCCTGGAGGTTACCACGCCATAGATCTAGGACTCTGCACAATTACAAAGAAGAGATCAAGAAACTTGAAATTCTCATTGAACAACAGCATAAGCTTCTCTATGACGAGAATCTAGATACCCCAGCAAGAAAACTGATCCGGAATCAAATAATTGAATATGTTGAGAAGAAGGAGGAACTCCAGCTGAAACTCGCTCCCTGAATTAGCCGATGTCGAAGTCCCGCTTATGGATGGATGTGAAGCTCCGAATCATTTAAGGTATGGTGGGTGCATCAACTGATCGAATAATAGATAAAAAATAGAAAAAAAGAACAGTTTACGAGCTGTACCACATGGGTTACCGTAATAGGCAAGTGCAGCACCGGATGGCCAGACAGCTACCCCAAGTAAAACTAATCGTCCTTGGAATAGGTCCGAGAGCAGAGCACGTTTCGATGCTGAAGCCATAACTAAGAAATAGGAATACCAAAGCATCCTTAGGGGGCTATAAGGAAATAAGAAAATAGTAGGGAAAAGTCTCAGCCACCACGATTTGCCAATCGAGTCTTGCCGATGAGATCTTGCCGATCCTGGTAGTCTTGTGCAGAGCTAAAAGTGTAGAGCAGCATTATAGGCGCCCTTACTGAATGCAGACTACATCAACTTGGCTGACCTTTCGATCCTCGTGTCCCCAGCCTTGTGTGGAGTTAGTCGGTTTCTGTGCACTATCGGTCGTACTTTCTGTTAGGGGTATCGATCCGAGTACTCTGAAGAAGTCATTTGACTCATGGTAGTTGACGTTGGTGGTGTGCGTCATCATCGCCGATAACATATCGAGTAGAACCAAGTTGGTTCGGAGTTGCCGCGGTCCTTGTTTGTCTGAAAGGTTATCTCTTTTCGGTCCACATTGGTGACTATGTGATATTGGGCTTATTCGTAAGATAGCTGTGCGATTGCTAGTAGAGCTTTGGCTACAACACACAATTAGACGATATACAACGCCAATTGTTTAGATCCAGCTCTTTACGTTCTGTTTACCTACACGTAGTTTAGAAACGAAATCGTGCTCGAGGGGTTGCGTAGCCGTTGGGCTTATGTGGCTGATAACCTCTCTTGTCACTATCGGGCAGCCGGTACTACATTCCGTACTTCTTCCAGAAATAGACACGAAATAGAAATCACTAATCATGAACATCAGCCTCTTCTTCCTTTTCCCCAGTAGGAAAGTACGAGCGACCCGTGCTGAATCATTCTAATCTGTTTGCGTTTTTAGTATAGTTGAGGTCATCTCACCCACAGCACATACAGGCTACTACCATTTCCATATCAGCGAAATGCTACCGGTTAGTGCAGGAGCAAAGATTGCAAAACCGAACAACCATACCGAGCGACCACGAGCAATCAAAAGCCAAAGTATAAATCCCGAGACCATTTCTCTGTGTTGAATCAATTCTGAAGGTATCCAGATCAATTCATATCACCAAGATCATCAAGGTTTTTCCCAAGATACCCACCTCCACTAAGTTTCCACCATTTCCGCTTTTATTACTACTACCGTTATCTCTGCGCTCAAGCTGGTACCCACTTCAGGCTTAACCATCACTATCTCCATGGTCACCCTACTTTTCCACATTTTCGCTGCTAGGGGTTTGCCCAATCTCAAGTACACGCTCATGGTCAAAACAGTCAATGCCTCGGTCGCGTTGGTTGTGCTTGTGTTGGTAGCAATGTTGTTCAGTCGCTATATGGACCAGACGATCGAGAGCAATACCTTGCACGGTTTGATACCCAAATGCGACTCCGGTTCACAATTGGACTTGGAAGCCCAGCTTGAGAGCCACAAAGCTACAATTGACGTTGCTGTTGCTGTAGCTCGCTCTGCTGTTGCTAAGGCTGCTGGTGCTTGCTCTGTTGCGCTGCCTCGTGGTTCGCACCCAATGCGTTTGCAAGTGGTTCCAATTGTTGCACGCAAACCTGAAGCTTTACGTTTGAACTATCCTCCTCGGTTCAGACTGTATCTCAGAAACAAGAGACTCTACGATGGGCTCCTCAGATACAAAAGACGCTCCAACGGTGTCGAGGTACTTCCCTCCATTTCGGAATGTACTCCGGTACGTCGGTCCTTGTTTGGTTAGATGTCACACGCTCGGACTTTCCGTTAGAGGCTCCACCATGTGGCAGCCTATTTTCCCATTTGAGAAGCACTTTTCTTATTCATATCTCCGCTATTTATGATTCCAGTGTCTTGATGACAAACATATTATCTTGAATAATGTCATTACCATTATGACGAATGTTTACCATTGTATAGAATTTTTTCCAGACCCTGCTGGCAGAGTCTTTCGCCATGCCACTGGCTGGTGTGCCTAACGAAGAATGAACGATTGATACAGAACGATTACTTGACTAATAGACAATGAACGAACTACAATTACAATTACGAGATCACGACAACAATGTATAGACCGAACTAACAAACCTTCGGCATTAGTCGGCACAACACAGCCTTGCAGAACGTGTGGAGGTGGGCATAGAATCCGAAGCATTGTGCAGTGATAGCAAACACATCCAGCACTGTTAGCCAAGAAACGAACAGAAACGGATACAGAAACGAGAATGGAGCAGCACGTTCGCAGGGGAAAATAGTGATTTCAAATTGGGACCGACTTCGCCATATAACAGCCGATACTATCACTAGACCAGATGACTCAAATTAGTGTACACGATAATTACACAAACAGTTGCTCAAGACGTCACTTCTCATACATAGCATATCAAGCATAGCTTACGAGCTCAGCACTTTCGTGAAGAATTCGTAAATAACTCGCATGGTTCCATTTCAATCATGCTCATTTAATATCCGAATATCCACAGCCCTTCCAATAGTTTTAGCGTCTTTGTACTCATACTACTTCTCTTGACCACATGGTAGAGCTCATGTTGTACACATCCTCACCTTTTGCAAATTGGTTGCACAGGGGGGGCTTGTAGAGATGATCGAACCGAGAAGCACATTCCTTAATCCCCCTTTCGGACCTTGTCATCGGGTACTCCTCGTTCGTGCCTGGTACGTTTATACAACTGAGTCCTGTAATGTATTCCGTAGATCACGGGTTCGAAGCAGTACAAATTGAATCTTAATTGGCATACTGCTATACAATATCAAAGGGCTGTCTTCACCAAAGTGTGGGTATCTGCTACTATTGTGGACTTTTATGACCACAACGGTCAAACCTGCCCGCAGCCTACTAACTACAACTTCCTGAAGTGGAATTAAGCAGAACAGCAATTGGCTTTTTCTTAGATCCGATATCTATAAATGTACAGGAGGAATGATTCCAAATATACTTTCAGCTTACCTTCTATTTCCTTAGCACGGCATACAAGATAAGCATGTTTCTCTAACATCGGTTGACTCGAAGGACTTGATGATGCTATTGCCACGAGCTACAATTCAGGAGGACTAGTAGAAGCTCGAAATGGCAATGGAACGTGCATCCTTGTACAGTAAAACCAGTATATATATTGTTACAAAATGTACTAATACTTACTCTTGTTATCGGTATCACCACAATAACCTGCTTGTACTACCATAGCATATTACCAAAGCGAATATTTCAAGCAATAATGTTGCCACCAAAGTCGAGAACAGGGCTTATTGTCTTTTTTGCTTTGATTCCATTTCCTGTTGTATTTGTGGTCTATCTCATTTTCAAGAAAAAGAAGTCGCTTCCAGACATAGAAACACCCGAAGACCTGAACAATCAAACCTACTATACTTCCCAGGTTACTTACAACGAACAGGCAGATCATATTACTCGTAATGGACCCTCTATTCATCGTCCTACAATCCAAATCAACCAATTCGATGCACAACTAAGTAGCTCAGAGTTGGACCCACCCAGCTACTGGGAGTCTCGAAATTTAAACTTTGATTATGTGTCTACATCTCAATCAATTGAAGACTCGAGCTCCTATCCTTCTGTTCCTCAAATTGCTCATGTTAGATACCCCAAGGAAGGAACCGTGGACAATATTTAAACTTGCTGATTCATAGATGTTTTACAACGGTGATAGACGAAATTATATTACATTGTTGGCATTAAATAACTATTTACAGGCTACTAGAAATAATTTAATTTATTTCTTTGCTTCTGTTCCATCTTCATCGAAGTCGTACTTTCCTTCCAAGATATCGTTCAATCCATCTTGGATGTAGGCACTTTCTTCATCCATTGGGATCTTGCTAAGTTCCTTTTCCTTTTCGTATCCTCCCATCATCGATTTCATTTTCCAACCAAATTCCTTAAAGCTGGAAATATCGAGAATCCAACAAGTGCCAAATATTACCATGGAAGAAACGGATCCACACAAAAGAGTTCCAGTACCTACAGCAACTGCAGCATCTGTGGTAAAGTTATAACTCAACGGTGGTGAGTGATTTCCCTGGAATAAAGTGGGTATATATTGTCTAGATATAGTAGACTTGTGGGCAAATCTGGAAGCAAAGATGGTCAAAGCTGCTGAGCTCATAAAGAGCACCATCTGCCTCTTACGGCGATCTATGTATTCATCTGAGGCTTCACCAAGCTTGAAATTGTACTTGCCTAAGAAGGACTTCAAGCCAGAGTGACTGATATTATTACTAATTGCTTCTGCTGGCATTTTTGGCTCAGTTGTTGCAATACAAGAAGAGTTGCTCTATTTGTAAAACTCTTTTAATTTTTAATCCTATATTCCTGTATCTGGATCAAACATTAAAAGTTATAATTCGGTCGAATAGTTAAGACTACATAGTTGAGGCCGCATAGTTAAGATCGCATAGTTAAGATCGTATAGTTGGATCGCATAGTTATATTTTGTCCAAGTACAAGTTTAATATACTCAATTCATACATTTCAATAGCAAAGAAGGGAATGGACGTTGTACAAAATTGAATATATTCTTGGAAGCGCCCGATTCTCGTAAACTTGGAACTGTTGGTTTTGCTACCATTCATTTAGTTGTTAATCTTATATCCCCCACCTTTACTTCACAACGTTTAACTACCATGATTCTACAATGAATTCCACTACAATTGTTATCTACAACAATTGTGTGGGGGCTAACGATCACTTCCTCTTTACAGGAGGGGCCGGATTCTATTTACTAAGCTAAAAACAACTTCTCTGTCTCCTCTAACTCTTCCGATTTGCAGTAGATTGTTGTCAGCTTCCAATGTGGGGGAGTGGAAGAATAAATCCCTTCCAGGTTTCTCTACATTTTCAAATTTCTCAAGTTATCATAACAATCAGTTGCACAATGCCCATTGATCTTAATCGGTGAATTTGGGGGATCTGGTGGGGGCACGTTGGGGGACTGCGACAGTATAACAACACGATTATCTGGGCACTCTATGAAGATTATGTTGCATTTTTGTAAGGCTCGGGGGGGTTCCAGAAAACGTCAACCTGATATTGGGGGATTCAGATGGAGGAGCAGTAGGAAATCGAATAATATTTGGAGGTAAATAGGAGTACAGTATTTTCCAGCCAAAATTCGCACCCCCCTTAACAAGATTTCGTTCAGGGT